>VUQH01078479.1:0-13492 GCA_015106775.1 Etroplus canarensis
AAGATGTTGAGATTTTCCCTGGGAGTGACCAGGATGGACAAGATTAGGAATGAGTACATCAGAGGGACAGCTCATGTTGAGAAGCTTGGAGACAAAGTCAGAGAGGCAAGGCTGAGATGGTTTGGACATATTCAGAGGAGGGATAGTGGATATATTGGACAAAGGATGTTGAAGATGGAGCTGCCAGGCAGGAGGAGAAGAGGAAGACCACAGAGAAGATTCATGGAGGTAGTGAAGGAGGACATGCAGAGGGTTGGTGTGAGGGAAGAAGATGCAAGGGATAGGGTGAGATGGAGGCAGATGATCCGCTGTGGCGACCCCTAACGGGACCAGTCGAAAGGAGAAGTAGTAGTAGTAGTTTTGGAATTAAAGCCATTTTATAAATAGTCCCCCATTTTAAGATGCTCAAAAAGACAATTTTTAACAATGACAATTTTGGATGAAAATACTTTGCAAATCATTGCCTGAGGTTGGCCCATTTTAATTCAGACTCAGTACATTTAACTCCCGAGATTCTCAGTGTTTTCGTAAATTACACATGAAACATTAAAGCTTACATTATATTAATTGCAGGTTTTCAGTAGTGTTACTTGAGATACCGGTTAACATGACTTTCTCTTAAATGCCTTAATGATGTCAATAACTGACACTATGGAGTATCCTTGCATTGCTTTTCTATTTAATGATGTGTGACCAACTAATAAAGGGGAAATAATGACACAACACATGCAAAGAGTACATTCACAAATTATTACTTTTATTTCATTATAAGATCACATGTCCAAAACAATACTTTTAATGTCAAGACAGGTGACCAGTAAAGCAAAGTAGACAAAGCTTTTGTCATACAGAAGCAAAACCAGAGGAGAATGTTTAACATGTCTCTGAATAAACTTAAAGTACTCTCTACACAAAGTTCAAATAATAATTACTGACAAGAGGCATAGTTATGATTAAAGTTAAATAATTTTCCCTCTCAGTCAGCATTTATCATGTGAATATTTTTCCAGCTGAATGTTCCAATAAAAGCAAATGCTGGCAACAGGAAAAACTAGCACGGACGCTCTCAGTGAAAACAGGCTTTACTTTAGGGCCACTGTTTAATGCACTGCACAAAGTCTGAAGAAAAAAAACAGGAGATATGTTAATGTACCACTGAGATGCTAAAGTACATGAGCAAAGACAATCAGCACAGTTCAGTGATAAGAGACCATTACTATGAAGAGGCCATATGCATTCGACAATACTAAGAAGCTTTTGCACCTCCTGCAATAAGTGACTCAGTTTTTATTCTACATGAAATACAACTTGGAATGAAATCTGGAAGAAATAAAAATCAAAATCTGTTATGTCACACAGTGCTGTCTCAAGGTTTGTCCACTACCAAAAACTTTTTTCCATCTTTTATACACTGCTCAAAAAAATTAAGGGAAACACCATCATCACAGTATGTAGTGCAAAGTCAGTAAAACATCAGGAGATCAATCTGTCCAGTTAGAAAGTAGAAACCAATGCGAGTCCATTTCAGCTGTTTTGGTGCAAATGAAAGCAATAGTAGGTGTTCTGGGGAGGCAACGACAAGGCAACTCACGAAAAGGAAAATGGTTTTGCAGGTGGTGGCCACAGAGTATTGCTCTCTCCTTATCCTTCTTGACTGGTTTTTCTCTAGTTTTATATTTTGGTAGTGTCCTTGTCATGACTGGTAACATCAGATGGTATCTGCAGCACATTCTGGTTGCACCAATAGTATGGCTCATCCATGCATGCTGTGCACAGCTCAGCACCGTGCAGTTCTACTGGCATTCATCAGACTAGCAGGAGACATCCCATTCTCTTCTCAGATCAGAGCAAATTTACACTCAGCACATGTGGCATTCATGAGAAGAGTCTGGAGATGCCGTGAACATTATGTTGCCATACAATTATCCAGCGTGACCGGTTTGGAAGCGAGTCAGTGATGGTCTGGTGAGGCATATCCTTGAGAGGGTCAGACAGACCTCCACAGCTTAGCCAAAAGGTACCCTGACTGTTGTTAGGTACTGGAATAAAATCCTCAGACTTATTGTTTGATCTTACACTGGTGCAGTGGGCACTAGGTTCCTCCTAGTGCAGGACAATGCCTGGCCTCATACGGCCAGAATGCATAGGTAGTTCCTGGATGACACAGGTGTTAATGTCAGTAACCCTAACTGTCACATTCCGAATCAGAACACTTTATTAATCCCAGTGGGGAAATTGCATAATTCCCCAGACCTGAATTCAACTGAGAACCTCTGGGACGTTGCGTATCGGTGCATCCAATGCCACTAAATAGCACCGCAGACTGTCCTTGAGCTCACTGAAGCCCTGATCCAGGTCTAGGAGGAGATACCACAGGACACCATCCATCACCTAAGCAGGAGCATGACCAGCTCCTGTTGATACAGGCACATGGGAGCCACACATGAGCCACTGAGCCACATTATGACGCAAACTGGATCAGGTTGTGATTTCAATGTTTAGCTTTGAGGACTCAATTCAAAGTCACACCAAAAAACAAAAGGTTGATGATTTTGGTTTCCACTGATCATTGTGTTATTTTCTTCTCATCAAATTACAAAATGTACGTCAGTGAAGATTTTCAATTTAAATATTTTCTTTATCAAGAGCTGAAGTGTGTCTTAAGTGTTCCTTTAATTTGCCTGAGCAGTGTATATGCATACCTTAAACATAAATACCATTTAATAACATAACAAACAAAAGGTGTGACTCTAATTTTGCTCACTATATGAAATGCTGTCCAACCGTTGCTAACAATTTTGCTGAGTGTTTTTAGTGCCACTGCCTAACTGGACAAAAAAATTTCGGACAGAATTTAAGACTAAACAACATTTCTTTGCAAAAGAGTATTTAAATCTGTTCAATAATTAAGAGTTTGTGGTAGTAGACACCAAACATTTGGACCACCTGTATGCAACAAAACTGATAATAGGTGGAAGTGAAAATTCTTGCTGCTGGTTGCCTCTTTTATGTAACTGAAAAACTGAAATTCATTACAAAAGCAGTACCCATATCAATAAATTACACAGCTGAACTTTTCTAGTGGCTATAGTATGAAAAAGAACCATCTAAAGGATAACTTGCGCTCTGGTTTTATAAAAGACACGAGCTGTCGGTTGGTTAAGGAAACTTCAAACCCTGACAGAGGGTGAAATAAAGAAATACATACATTTCTATATTTTCATAATAATCAAACACACAGCGTTTTATATACAGATGCATTTGACTTCCTTCTTAAAGGAAAAAAAAAACTTAGTTTCACTCATCTGACTTGCCGAACCTCTTTCAACTGAAATGAACAGATGTTTGGGACAGGTGCACTAGTGAAATCTGCACACAGTGTTTTTAATGGTATAGATGAATTCTGCTTCCTCTCCCATATGCAATATGTGACAACACGACACAGAGCAAATGTGGACTAATAGGAAGGGCAGATATCCACAAAAGAAAATCAGGGTTTAGAGCTTGAACAGGCAAATAGCAGAAGATACAAATGAAACCTATATAGGAAATATATTCATTTAATGCATCTGAGAAACACAAATGGGTGGATTTGCATTTCCAGCATGCACTGTAAGCTAACAGCCATACAAACAGGTCTACTGAACGAATACAAAGCAACCTGAGCAGGAAGTGCAAAGACCACTGATCTCAACCTCCAGCTCAAATATTTCTGCATACTATTTACATAAAATCATTTGATTGTTTTACTCAGTAATTATAACTTTATAACTTCAATATGCTGTACTTGGGATCTGATTCAACACAGCCCAAGTACCGTATAAATAATCAACATATTTGGTCATAAGGACCTGGTTTGTCCCATCTATCATTTGGTATTCATGTAAGGTGCTTAAAAAAATCTCTGACTGTACAGAAACCTTCTTTTCCCAAAATAGAGAAAATAATTTGTCAGCCCAATTTGTGTTTGATGCAGGAAAGAAGGGGGGAAAAATTAACACAACTTTGCGAAAATAAAAATCTGACACCAATCAACACTGTACACCTTCACATCACAAGTATTGAGACCTATTTACACATTTCCATTCTTCTCCACCTACTTTGAACTTTCTCAACAATCGTGTTTTGTGATACATGAACTGAGCTCCTCGCACAATGAGAAAAAAACAAGATGTTGTCAACACTACTGCTGCTCTTTAAATATAGTTAATACAAAATTAAGTGAATCCCCCTCTACCACCACCACCTCAGCTACACATGACAAAACACGTTCTGTCACATTCTATGTACAGATAACAATGTGGCCAATGCCATATTGTGTTAAGAGTGCAGAGCTGATATCTCAGACTGGATTTATGTAGGCCAAGTGGCAGCGTAACAACATGCTATTGTGCACCTAATTGTCCCAATTTACTCCTCAATGTCGAAAAACATGAGAACACCCATGCACAAACGCATACGCACAGCCACATGCTTACACGTCTCATAATACAGATTATCATAACCAGGCTACAATGTCCATGTAATTCCATTTACAGTTATGAAAACATTGCTTTGTAGTTCAATTTCCACCTGCACCCCCACCTGCCCAAATGTGGGAGGAAGCCAGCTTGCTGAATTCCATTTCCAGATTAAGTAGAGCAGGAATTCTGTGGTGTTTGCATGATAACATGACAAAATTATGTTGTAGTTGGGTGCCACAATATGTCCCTGCCCTGCTAACAGGAGTTCAGCAAGTTCATGCTTTGCATGTTGCCACCACTAAACTTTCCACTACAGCTGAGCACTTAAAGGCTTTTCAACGCAAATATGGAGGCAATGACTGTTCCACACCACAAACCCAACATTCTGAGCTCTGAGTTCACTCTTTACCAGGTTGGCATCATGTCTGGAAACCAGACACGGCCCAGGTGCTTCGACACCTCCCAGTGAATCTCATCTAGGGAGTATTTATGATCTGGAATCAGCACCTCCTCCATGATGGACAGCTGGGACAGCCTGCGGCCACACATTTTGACAAACTCCACAAACGCACTGCAGGACACCTCGCATTCACCCAGGCCAATGGCTGACAGCTGGGTGCAGTGCTTTGCAATGCGGATCAGCTCCTCATCCAGAGGACGCAAGCCGTTAGCGCACACAACAAGCTCCACCAGACGAGGGCAGTGGAGGCCAACTCGCCCCAGAACCTCTTTGCTGACTGAGCGCCCAAAGTAAAGATGTGTGACAGGGATTTCCTCGTTAAAGAAGGGAGCGAATTCATCCTCATAGAGGAAGAAGTACATGACCAAGTTGAATTTGGGCGAGTGTCGCACCATGGCATCCCAGCTGCTCTTCTTGATGGTGTGGAAGTGTTGCCCAGGGTTCTCGCTCACCACATCAATGCGTAAGTGTTCCAGGTGGACGTGTTTTTCGGAAGAGAGGGCCAGTAGAAGTTCATCACTCAGGAGGTGGTAGTTTAGTGCCAGCTCTCTCAGCCCATGACACTGGTCTGCCACACAAAGAATTCCTAAAAACACAGGCAGAATTGTTTTGTTAATGCAACTACTTCTTAAATAATTCAAGTTTCAATATAAATCAAACAACAATCAGATGATGCCCTAAGAGCAAGCACTTGGTGACAGCGGGAAAGAAGAACTCTCCTTTAACAGGAAGAGACCTCCAGCAGAATCAGGCTTAGGATGGGCAGCCATCTGCCTCATATACACTACTTACAAAAAGTTAAGGATATCTGGCTTTTGGGTGAAATTTATGGAAAAACGTACAAAGTTCACGCTACTGTGATATTACATCATGAAAAGTAGGGCATTTAAGTAGAATGGTAATTTCCTCATCTCAAAGCCAACAACAGTGGTGCGTATGTCAATGTCTCAATAATTTGTCATGTGCCCTTGACCATCAATTGCAGCTTGCCTTTCTGTGACTCTTCTAGTCTCTCTGTTGCAACCTGCTGATGACAATCTAAGCTCAGCGGTCACTTCCCTCTGAGAACATCCTGTTTGAAACTTCGCAATGGCAAGGTACTGTTGACCAATTGTTAGACGTCAGCTTGGTCTCATGTCAAAATGTGACCAACATGATGAAGAGGACTGTTTAAATACCAGTTCTAATTGAACCAGAAAATTTATTGGTCGATTCAAGAATCAAACACCAGCTGTGAATTTTGCAGTAAGCACCTTGTTAGAGAACAGCAACTTATGCAAAATGTACCGAAACACTAAACAGTTGGACTTGTGCATTCAAAAGTGTAGAAAAGGTCAAATTAAGTTCACTTGTAAAGGTTGTATTGCATTTTAGGTGCATCCTGAAATTTCATCCGAAAGCCAAACGGCCTTAACTTTTTGTGAGTAGAGTAATATACTTATTTTCCATTTTCACTGGAAGTGGGAAATAAATGTCCTTCGTCTCTTTGTCAGATCTCAAAAGCAAATTTGAAAACATCTATATGCACTGCACTGTACCTGCAGGGGACACATGAGGGCAGCTGCTCATTTTCAGCAGTTTCAGGGTGTCGCTATTGTTGGCCACCAGCACTTTCAGAGATGGATCATCGACTGGTGTGTCATCAATCTTCAGCGAAGACAACGATTTGGAGTTGACAAACACCACAGTCAGAGCTGAGATGAAATGAGACTGTGGAAGGACAAACACAACAAAAATGACCTTAAAGCCTGATGCTTTCAAGATGGCAGGTTTAATTATTAGAGGACATTTGCATTTGGAATGATATTTTACCCCAAGGTAGACTTTCCCACATACACACAGTTTCGTGGACCTGGTACTCCACAGAGAGAACCAGGATGTGGAAGAGACATCAGGTGGGCCTGTGCCATGGCTGCCTCATGCGGTTAACTTAGTACTAATGAGCAATTATTCAGATAATGATCTATTCCATAGAATAATATAAATACAATATGAAGCAATTAATAGTTTAGAATACAGTAAGCTAACTTGTTTTGACTCCCCAGATCTGTAAATAATTACTGGTATTAGATTAGATGCAACTTTAATCTGCAGATTTCACAAACATGTTAAACAAGAATGGAAGACCGCAAGGGTGTGTCCATTGTGTGGGTACACCTCTCTACCTGAATACATACATCTGTTTGGCGGCTCACATGTCTGAATTTAGGAGAAGAACATAATGAACTGATGATAAAATTGCTTTTACCTAAAACTAATGTAACACTACTGCCAACTTCTGATTTAAAGTATTTCAGAAATGTCTCTATACATATATGGGTTGTCATAAAACATTAAGGTATTGCTTTCTAACCATAATGGCGATTGTGGGAGCTTTCTTTGTAGAAGCTCAGATTTTATTGTGTCACAACACCTTTTGGAAACATGGCACCCTGCAATCCCATTCAGCTTTACACGTGAGAAAACCCAGGTAGAACATTTCCTTTAACAAAGGAGCACAGGTTGACCTTAAAAATAGAACCCAAAAAGAGTAGGCTGAGGAGAATGAGGCTTACCATACCCAAGCATGTGTAACAGTTCAAGTACTAAGACAATGTGACAAGTCACTAACAGCTTTTGAGAGCTCTGTGATGTATATTACAGTGAACAATAACACCTTTCCCACCAACACACAATGTTTTTACTTCTAGTTCATGCACCTAATTTTGAAATATTCAAAGGATTACAACTAAAATGGTTCAGAACCAGAAAAATTTTCAAACTGACACTATCAGTGCATGTATCCATTTTTGCAAGTGTAAAAAGTATAACACCCTCTAATTATGATGCATCCTTGATTAAAATGGACCCACCCTCATGCTAATTTGCAAGATGGCATCAAGATTCCCTGAAACCTGAAGGTAACTGGGTCAAGAAGCAGAGCTCCTTTGATGGAAAGGGGCTTAGGAGAGACAAAATAACAGTTACACAAATAACATCCTGTGTCCTTTTTAAGATGTGGAAGTAATAATTTTGTCCATGAGCATGCATAAGAACAGACACTGCGTTCAATCGCATTCTCAGATAAGATGAGAATGCAGATAAGAAGGAATGTGCACTAAAACAAGAATTCCTTTGACTGTCCTCACAAATCTAAAGAGCGAGAAACTTTAAAGACCCAGACCCCTCATGAAAGTGTTAATTATACCTTTGGAACCTCCATGAAACTGGGCCTGGCAGTAGAAATGAGGCCCAGGGTCTTCAGTGAGCAGTTCACCAGCTGTGAAAGAATGTCACAGGCTGCCTCTGCTGATTCTGTACTACTATCCACCTGACAGGAACAAAGACTGAGTATCACTGCAAGAATATACCAACAATATTTTTAAATATTTGACCTCAGAATCAGGACACACATGGCTTTTTCCTTTTACCTTGAAGCTGACATACTGCAGGTGGTTGGAGTGCCTCTTTATAATCTGCTTGATGAGGTCTGGATGTGTGGCTTTGAGGTAAGAGCTAGCTGGCTGGTTAAGCTCAAACTCAAAGCATCTCCATAGCTCAGGCATGTGGAAAGCTTGGTTCCACCCTCGGCACACCTGAGAGGCATAAGCACGGTCCAGCAGTGGGAGGTACTGGAAGATATGTAGCAGGAGCTCCTGAGGCAGCCGTGCCCAGTTGTACTCTAGTGACTCACTGGCCACTGCTCTCTCTGAGTCCTCACTCATCTGCTTCCGCGCCTTCTTGCAAACCTCTGGTGGGCTCTCACTGGAGGAGCTGTCACTGCTCTCCTCTCCTCCTTTTATCCGTTTCATCCTGAAAAATGGACACAGTGACTAATAAATTCACTAAGTTGAACACCATAGTACAGAACATGTTTTCAAATTAGTCATCCTTGTTTTCCAGCACATGTGCACAAAAACCCATCCCTGCAGAGGACCTGAGTTGCTTAATTAGGCCCATCCTTAAAAGAGTCACCACTACATGAGTTACACTTTATCCTATGCCAGCTATTCAGACTTAATTTTGACTTAACTCCTTCTTTGTGTGTTAATGAGTGTTTCTGTATGCACAATCCTGTTGTTTCATTTTATAAAAATGTGTGCTTCAATCTGTTCTGATAATCAAAACATCTGTTACATTTTTGAAACACAAATTTTGAGGGAAAAAAGATACCATCGCTCTTTGTTTTCAGGACATCACAGGTTAATAAAAACCTAAACAAAGACTAAAAAACACCTTCTTCCAAATGGCAGTCCAATAAACCTGCCTGAGGTGCAATATTTTTGTATATATCATTTCATATTTATTGTGCATTTATGTCAACTGTAATGCAGTAGTTTAAACATTTGCCTTACAATCGAAAGGTCCCTGGTTTGATTGCAGCTTGTGTCACCATAGAGGGTTATGTCAGGAAGAGCATCCAGCATAAAACCTCTACCAAAATTACAAATGCAGATTAATCCACTGTGGCAACCCCTTGGGGATAATATAGGGGAGCAGCCAAAGGTACATTTTATATCTATATGATGCATTTATGACTATTGTGTATATACACACATCAGTATTGTTTGTAGGTCTGTCTTCAGTTTTTTTTTTAAATTTTCATAGGTTTTTTCTATATAAGATAAACCAGGCATAGGATTCTTTTTACTTTGTTTTATGCCTTGTTTATATTTTATTAGCTGTGAAAGGGGAGGAAAAAATCAATAGTAAAGAGTATTTTATCCTAACATTTTGCATGGTAATATTGTATCCACACAGGCAATACAAATATAAATATCCTATTATGAAAATTGCAAATACACTTAATGTTTTAGAACTAGAATAATAAAATCTACTATTCTACATATATTTTTAAATTTTTCAGTTGCTTAAGTTGCATAACTTTTGGTGTACACGCTGCACTGTTCAAAATACATGTAATGGTACAGTATAGTACAAACGTTTGCATTCAGTGCAGTTGGAGAAAACTGTAAAACTGCTTTTTTTGTCATGTATGACAGGTTTCAGTTATGGTCAGTCTGTGTGCTTGACAATCTCATTCTGCAGCTATAAAAACTTCAAGAGGAACAGACAGAACTTTCTTATTGGCAAGTTAAATTTTGCGGACATAATTTGCAGCTGAAAAAAAGGTGGTTAATCACAACACATTGTAGTATATTCTACTGCAATACTCAGCATATCACAAAACGTTCAAAATTGCAGTAACAATGTATCTCGAGTTAAATATGGCGATAACATAATGTGGCGTCTCAAGTGATTCTCACCTCTATGTTCTATTCTGTGTTTCATCTGGCATAATGTATCTGAGCCTATCTAAAAACTGCTAAACAATCTATTATTATTGTATTCTAATATTTTCACAAACGCTAGGATTTATTACATTTATTCTCCTGATATAACTAAGACATTTAGCTGCACATTACTGTGACTAATGGTGGCCGTTTGTTTAAATCGCTCTCTTAAACGTTTTAAAAGTTTCTAATCAATAAATAGATGAATCAATAATGAAAACAAACGTTAGCTGCTTCCCTGCTGAGCTTGCACTAACACGTGTAGTTGAAATGTGCATGTGTGCACGTCCCTGTCTACAAGTTGCCCCTAAACTGCGAAACAATCTACCCCGTTCGCATTAGGACCTCCTCATCGTTAAACACTTAAATCTCGCTTGAAAACCCCGTTTTAATTCGTTGGCTTTTAAACCAGACCGAGTTATTATAACGTTTTACCCATTAATGCGTGTATCTGTGCTGCTGTTGTGTGTTGTGCTACTCTCTTGGCACTGCAGCGCCTTGGTCAACACGTTTTAAATGTGCTTATAAATAAACTGGACTTGACTGAGGCAGGTTTCAAATGAAAACGCTCAGAGCTCATTATTTACTTCTGCAGCTACAGACTGGAGCTGAGGGGAAGAGTGAGGAT
This sequence comes from Etroplus canarensis, assembly GCA_015106775.1. Classification (NCBI taxonomy): domain Eukaryota; kingdom Metazoa; phylum Chordata; class Actinopteri; order Cichliformes; family Cichlidae; genus Etroplus; species Etroplus canarensis. Next base: position 10,825 of record VUQH01078479.1, read on the forward strand.
AGCATAGCAGTCTGTGTCGTTCCCCTTAACAGTTGTGTTTACACTCACGTTAAAAGCTGAAGAACTGGACCCATCAACTGTCTGTGTTAGCTTTCACATTAACGCCTGCTGCAAGCGGCACAGCACATTTCTGATGAAACGTGACCGGTGTGACGTTACAGGTTCCCATCGCTCTCTGAAAGCAATGCTTAATGAGAGGCTGACTTGCAAATGAAAAAGAAAACGTTTAAGTCTTTCAGTGAATGCAAACAAGCCAACGTTGGCTGGATTATCAATTTGAAGCTAGTCAGTTGCTTTGCTAACTCCTAGTACTAACGCGCCGCAAATGTAATATACGACACTGTATTCACAGTAGGGTCCACTGGTCATTCACACAGATGAATTTATAGTCTCACAGCAACTGCAGGGGGGGTCTTACCTCGATGTTTACACACAGCTAGCTCAGTAGCTGGTAGCTTGGAAATCCGACTAACCGACTTGACGCTTCAGCCCGGGCCGACGCTGGAAAAACTCATTCGCAGCGGCCAAATAACGCGCATCGGAACGCGATAAGCAAACCGAAGGAAGACGGAGAACAAGCGTGAAATGTATTCAATGAACAAACAGACACGTACGCTCAGCTGACCTAATTCCTCCGCGGCAGTTACAGAGCTGCCCCCCTCCCCTCCCCTCCCCGGACCTGAAATGGCGAAATGTTGTTGTGATGGCAGCGGTGCATCGTGGGAAAAAAAAATGCGAAATGGCTGTTGGTAAAGATCGTCTCTGTTTGTAAGATGACTCGCTCGACTCTCAAGGAAGTACACCGAGCTTGTGTTTTGAGCTTTCATATTGCAAACGAGAAAACACGTACCGAACATTATTGCAGAGACGGTAGGCTATTCCAACAAAAATAAAGAAAAAGACAAATGAAACTATTAAAATGGTAAGAAAACTTCTTCTTCCGGCTGCTCCCGTTAGGAGTCCCTCACACCAACCCTCTGCATGTCCTCCTTCCCTACATCCATCAATCTTCTCTGTGGTCTTCCTCTTGTCCTCCTGCCTGGCAGCTCCATCCTCAACATCATTTATCCAATATGTCGACTATCCCTCCTCTGCACATGTCCAAACCATCTCAGCCTTGCCTCTCTGAATTTGTCTCTAAGTTTCTCAGCCTGGATTGTCCCTCTGATGGACTCATTTCTACTCCTGTCTATCCTGGTCACTCCCAGTAAAAATCTCAGCATCCTCAACTCTGTCACCATCTCCACACCATACATCACAGCAGGTCACACAACAGTCTTGTAAAACGTCCCTTTCACTCTTGCTGTCAAAGTGTCCCGGACACTCGTCTCCACCCTGCCTGCACCTCCATCTACAACATCCTTTGTCCAATACATCAACTATCTTTCCTCTACACATCATGTAGGATGACCAGATGTTCCTCTTCCTACTTGTTTTTTGTCATACAGTGCCTGTAAAAAGTATTCACCCGCTTGCATGTTTCATCCTTTCATTGCTTTAATAAATGAAATATAATAAGTGTAATTTGGCTTTTTGACAAGAATTTGCAAAAAAAGAAAAAAAAGCTTTGTGTCAAAGTGAGAACAATGTTTTACAAACTAATGTCACTTAATTAAAAACATGAGGTAAAATAAATGTTTGCTTAAATATTCACCCCCTTTAGGTCAGCATTTAGTAGATGCACCTTTGGCTGCAGTCGCAGCACTGAGCCTGTTTGGATGTGTCTCAGTCAGGCTGGCACATCTGGACACTGTAATTTTTTTCTTCCTTGCAAAACAGCTCAAGCTCTGTCAGGTGGCTTGGGGAACAGCTCTGTTGAAGTCCATTGGACTGAGACTTGGCCAATCCAGAATATTCACCTTTTTGTTTTTGAACCATCAGAGATACCAATAAAAATAGAACCTGGGCAACAGCTGTTGTATGAACAGTCTCTCCCATCTGAGCCACGGAAGCTTTTAACTCTTTCAGAGTGGTCGTAGGTGTCATGGGGGCCTCCCTCACCAGTCTTCTTCTTTCCCTGTCACTCAGTTTGTGAGGATGGCCAGCTCTAGGCAGATTTAGACAAGTGCCATACTCCTTCCATTTCTTAGTGATGGATTTGACTGAACTCTGTGGGATGTCTATGTAGCCATCTCCTGACTTATACTTTTGAGTGATCTTTTGTCCTCATGTTGCAATTGTAGCAGGAATCATAGTCCACTGAGATGACTGAATGACCTCATCTGCAACACCATTGCAAACAACAAGGAGCTCAGAGCCAGTCCCTGACGTAATCCCACCCATACCTTGAACCCATCTATTGCTCCTACCCAACACCTCACTCCTGTCTTGCTGTCCTCACATACTTCTCTGCCACTCTTGAGTTCCTCATAAAAATACCTCAGTTCCTCTCTTGGTACCCTATCACATGCCTTCTGTAGCTCCTTTTAACTTTATCCATATTGAATTTTTCCATCAGCACGCTGAAGAAGCCATACTGCTGCTCACTGATTGTCACCTCTCTTCTTAACCTAGCTTGAACACTTCTTTCCCACATCTTCATGGCTGATTAGTACATTTTCAAAGTATCTTATTTTGATGGTGTTATGATTAATTTTGGATTTGGACATCAGGCATCTTTCCTCTGAGTCTCTCACACTCTGAAACCCATTCTGTGCCACCATAATCG
>VUQH01078507.1:2194-21189 GCA_015106775.1 Etroplus canarensis
TTTTTTTTTTTTTTTTTTTTTTTAGTAATCTTGTATTTAGAGCTGAAGCAGCACCTATGTTGATATTCTGTTTTTTTTCTTAAAGTCATTTCTAAAGCAAGTGTACTCCAATATGTACACCTGCTCTGGCAATATAGTAAACTGAATATATTTGTATTTGGGATGTTCTGCTGTCATAACCTGGGCTCTCAGAACTTGTGAGAGGTCATTTTAAAAACTATTTTGGTGCATTTTGCAGACAGAAAAATATTAGCAGTAATTCAGGAATTAGAATGCATTAATAAGTTGATTAGAATTATAGATTAATCAGCTGAAAAGGATCAAATTGGAAGCTGCTAAAATGATTAATCAGTGATCAAAGTTGTTGCTGAATAATTATCTGTTGATTAATTGTTCCATCTCTATAATATTGCTCACAGTTTATTAACTATGGATCTCATATAAGTTGTTTATCATTCAGGCTCTAAATCAGGGCCCCCCCGGGCCAGAACCATCTGCCAAAGGGTCAAATCTGGCCCACTGGGTGGCTTTGATGTAGAGATTTCAAATAATAAGGGCATAAATTTTGGCTCTTTAGTTGTATTTTTGGAAGCTTTACAGTCGTCTTACTGGCAAGTGCATAATTCATGGTCTGTTGCCATGAAAGCACCACCAGAGTAAGAAATCAGGAAAGAAAATAATTTTTTGTCCTTAACTGTTTAGTATTTAAATTAATAACAGAAAAGTTGCTAAGAGTATTGCTTATAGTACTTTCTGGGCTTTACACAATATATATAATATATATATATATATTTTTTTTTTTACAAAAAAGGGACATTTTCTGTGAGTTCTGGTTGTTTTTTTTTTAATTATAGGATAAAGTATTTTATTTCTTACAGTGTAAGCCCAATGAGCCATGCTCATGGGTTTCTTTGCTTCACTACAGTAGCATTTCTTTATAATGCAGAAGATGCATTCTTAAAATTGTATTTCTTTCTCTTAAGACATCCCAGGGATTTAATGTGGAGGTAAATGTCTTTATACTGAAAATAAGGGGGGCAATTTGGAGGTGGTTTTTGTATTTATTAAGTTATCAGGCAATCATATTACTGGTCTGGCCCACTTAAGATGCAGTTGGGTTGTATGTGGCCCATGATATAAAGTGGGTTTGACATACCTGCTCTAAATGGAACACCACCACTAACTACAGCAGTGCTTCTCAAACTTTACCACTCTATATTTATTTTTCGTTACTTAAAGGTAGCATGACACCATCAGCAAACTCCTTTTTATTTTCCCCAGAAAAATCAAATCAACTTTTATTTCACAGCATATTGTTCTCATGTTTGTCTAAGTCCCCCCATAGTGGCTCTGTGACCTTCAGTTTTAGACTCACTGGACTACAGCATCCTGTGACACACAGCTCCATTAAAAGCAAAGCACTAACAAAAATGAAGCACAGCTAACAACTGCTTTCATTATTAATTCATCTGAATATTGCTTTTCGGGATTCACTTACTGTTTAGCCAATACAATCTCAGAAAATATTGAAAAGTAAAGATCATCTTTTCTAAAGGATCAATATGGACAAAATGAAAACAAGAGCAGTCTAAGACTGCATACCTCCACCTGGCTGAACAATCTTTGAATTGCTGTGTTTTTTTTAAGGTCAAATAGTTCTACACTCACGGCCACTTCATTAGGTCCACCTTACTAGTACTGGACTGGACCCCATTTGCCTTTGGAACTGCCTTAATTCTTCATGGTAGAGATTTATCAAGTTACTGGAAACATTCCTCAGAGATATTACAGCATTACACAGATTCTACTGTTACTGTTTCCTTCCTGTTAGCTGAAGCCTTCTGGCCATTCTCCTCTGACCTCTGGCATCAACAAAGGTATTTTTTCCCAGAGAGCTGTCACTAACTGGATAGTTTCTATTTTCCAGACCATTTTTGTAAACCTTTAGAGATGTTGTGCAAGAAATTCCCAGCAGATTAGCAGAAATATTCAGACCAGCCTGTCTGGTATCAACAACCATGCCATGTTCAAAGTCACTTAAATCACCTTTCTTCGCCATTCTGATGGGCCTCGCCTCTGGCAATATTTTCGTGCAAATCCGTCCTTAGCTTTTTTGCGTAATCCTGCTAACACACACACAGACACAAACAAACTGGACCAATCACATAGCTTCATTGGTGGAACTTATGAACAAAAAGTACAAGTAAAATCAGCAAATACCCAGGAATGAGAAGCTGGAACCAGAGTGATTGTTTTATCTGGAAAGGTGGATGAACTTGGTTTTGCTGATTATACGCGGTATGCATACACTTGCCTGCTGTACAGGTTGTTGCAGTTGTTGATATGTTTGTTTTTGATGCTTTAAGTTTTTAATGTTTTGATATTTTTCCTGTATCCTGTGAATATCTGTTATTTTGCTGCTCCTGAAGCACTGCATCCACTCTCATAATGAACTACACAATATCTCAGCAGCAACTGCTGAGATTACAACAGTGCGATATTGTGAGAGTGTACCTCATGCAGAATTTATAGGTTAACTCATGCCTTGTCCAATGTCCTCATCTCAGACACAGATGAATACTGGGATTTTTTTTATGAGAAGCTATGATTGTGTTTTTAATTTTAGATGATTGTGAGTCATGTATGAAACATCTGGCTGTGGCTTGGATTTTATTTTCTTTTTTCTTTTTTCTAGAGCCCTTTCTTGTGTTTCCTACAGTCCGAACAGTTAACATGAATTATGCAGGATCACTGCACTGGGCATTGCAATTAGTTCCTCTCTACCTACGCTCAAACCTAACTGATTGGAGTGTCCCATTGTGCCTGTAGCAGTGCTGCAGAGAAGAATGAAGCTCACGCTGTATGGTAGTGTGTATTGTATGGGCTGGAAGCTGCTGTGTGTGAGATGGGCGGGGTAGGGAGGTGGTGGAAGGAATAACTCGTCCCTGTTCTACCATCAAACTGACAGATGATGCACTGAACTACATCTTGATACGCACCCACAGGAATACCTGAGGGACAAAGAGACAAACGTTCATTTCAGCACTATCAAAGTGAGGTGACACTGATTAAAAGAAATCTTAATAGTGAGTGATGTTCTTGAGGGATTTGTCATCTGTCGCCTGTGAACTTTCTTTCAAACAAAGAGGGCTATATCATGTACAGGAGTATACTGATTTAGAAAAAATGGATTACCACATTGGTTTGTTCTTTGTGGTGAAGCTACCTGCACTTTTTCAATTTCAAAGGGAAAGGGGAAACTGAGAGACTTGTCAGTAGAGTCAGCACCAAAGCCTCCAGCTGCACAAATGTATCAGTGCACACAGCAGTGACTAAAAGATCCTGGAGCTTTAGCAGAGATGGCTTTTAGTTTCCTTTTAGATTTTCTTCGAAACAGTACTGCCATGTAAAAAAGAGTTTTCACAGGACTCTATGTGGTCCTTTGTAAAACTAAGTACACCCCATGTTTCAGTAGGTTGTAGAACCGTTAGCAGCAATAACTTGAAGTAATTGTTTTCTGTATTACTTAATCAGTCTCTTGCATCATTGTAGAGGAATTTTGGCCTACATCTTTGTACAACATTGCTTCATTCCATTGTTTTGCAGGCATTCATTTATGCAAAGCTTTCTTAAGGTCCCACTACAACATTTCATTCAGGTTGAGGTCTGGACCTTAAATTGACCATTACAACGCCTTGATTTTTTTCTTTTTCATCCATTCTGTTGTAGATTTGCTGCTGTGCTTGGAATCATTGTCCTGTTGCATGACCCAATTTCAGCCATGGTTTAGCTGTCAGACGGATGGCCTCACATTTGACTCTAGAATACTTTGGTATGCAGAAGAGTTCATGGTTGAATCAATGGCTGCAAAGTGCCCAGCTCCTGTGGCTGCAAAACAAGCCCAAATCCTCACCCCTCCACTGCCGTGCTTGATGGTTGGTATGAGATGTTTGTGCTGATATGCTGTGTTTGGCTTTCAAAAAATGTGGTGCTGTTCATTTTAGCCAAACACCTCCGCATTGGTCTCATCTTGCCAAAGGACATCGAAGTTTTGAGATTTGTTCAGATGCAACTTTGCAAAACCAGGACGTCCTACAATTTTCTTTTTAGAGAGAAGATGCTTTTTCCTACCAACCCTTCTAACCGAGCAGTGATAGTTAATTATTTTCTAATACTGGCACGAATTTTAACATTTAACATGCTAACTAAGGGGCTAGGTTGATTGGCGATTCAAAATTGACCATAGGTGTGAATGTGAGCGTGAATGGTGGTCTATCTGGCTCTATGACAGACTGGCGACCTGTCGAGGGTGTACCCGTCCTTTTGCCCCATGACAGCTGGGTTAGGCTCCGGTGTTCACCACATCCCAGAATCGGATAAGCGGAAGAAAAGGGGGGGGGGGGATGAACATGCTATCTAAGGCCTATAGTTGGGATTTTTGCAATTTCTCTGCGCAATACACAGCCTGACCTGCTCTGCACATGTCCAAACCATCTTGCTTTATCTCTAAGCTGCTCAACCTGAGCTCTTCCTCATTTCCAATCCTGTCCATCCTGGTCACTCCCAGAGAATATCTTAGCAACTTCAACTCTGCCACTTCCAGCTCTGCCTTCTGTCTTTTTTTTTTTTCCAGTGCCACTCTTTCCAAGCCATGCATCATAGCAGGTCTCACTACGGTCTTGTAAACATTCCCTTTCACTCTTGTTTGTGATCCTTCTGTCACAAAGCACCCCTGACTCTTTTCTCTTCCCAATCCACCGTGTCTGCACTCTTTTCTTCACCTCTGTTGTGCTCCGTGTGTTGTTTTGCATGGTTGACCCAAGGTATTTAAACTCATCCACCTTTACTACCTCTACTCCTTGCCTGCTTTTATTCATACTTATAGGCATTTCTTCTCCACCCACCTCTTTCCACTTATTTCAATTATTCAGTTTTTGCTGCTGCTGCATGTCATTAAATGTTGTCTTCTTTCTCCCATAGTCTGTGTCTCTCTTTGCGCTCCTTTTTCTCTTCTCTCTCCCTTCACCCCCAACTGGTTGAGGCAGATGGCTGCCCCTCCCTGAGCCTGGTTCTGCTGGAGGTTTCTTCCTGTTAAAACGTAATTTTTCCTTTCCACAGTCGCCGAGCACTTGCTCATAGGGATCATCGAATTGTTGGGGTTTTCTTTCTAATACTGTAGGGTCTTTACCTTACAGAGTAAAGCGCCTTGAAGCGACTTTTGTTGTGAATTGGTGCTATATAAATAAAATTGAATTGAATACCATGTGAATAGTTTGGCTTACAAATGAAAAGTAAAGAATGTTGTGTTTCTCAGCTTATGAAGCTTATGAAGATGAAAGTGAAGGCATGTGTTTACTAGAAATCTCAGCATACAGAAACTTTAAAAAGCATCAGAACACTTCTTCATAATTCAAAGGAGGAGAAGTTTTCATCTTAAGTCTCCATTGTGACCCCAGAATGAAACCTGGGCTCAATGCTGTGTTTTAAAGTTTGAGCTTTTGTTCATATTTCTTCACAGAATGTGATTTTATACCCTACTGTCTAGTTTTTCATCATTCTTTGAGCTCAGGAAGCTTTTGCTGCCACCTGGGATGTCCATATAAAGATATATTAGAGTTTCACTGTTGGGAGGGGGCAGTAGACTGAAAAATATAAATCAGTGAGTGAATTTAAAAAATATATAATAAAGTTAAAAATGGCAGATTTCATTGCAGCTGGGTCAAAATTGTAAAATAATGTATTTCTCTAAACCCATAGAGGAAGAAGACCAGAAACTGGACAATCCATCCTTCCCCAGGTTGTGTTCAGCATCTACTAAAGCTCACAGTTAATATCTGTAAGTGCCTGCAGTATAAATATAGAAACATTTGAAGGAGTGGAGGCCGTGCCCCGGTGGAAGACACTATTGGAGTAATTACGCTTGTCAGTCACGTTTCAGTCTTTATCACACAGAGGAACACATTGTGTGTTTGGCAGGCTGTGTCTTGGTGGGCAGGAGACCTGAGTGGAGCTAATTCTGCTGCTGCGTGGGCGGCCATGTGTCAGCGTGAAGTGCCGTTATGTTGAGTAGGTGCTGTGTGCATTTGTGTGAAGAAAATCTGCTTGGTAGTCACTTTTCTTCCTATATGCACATATGCAGTGCATGATATACTTGTGAGGATGGTGAATAATGCAAATCTGTTAACCATAAGCATTAAGAATAATCACAATTTTCATATGTTGTAATAATCTTTTATAACATTGTAGTAATATTGTGCAGTGTGACTTTAAGAATTTTAAAGTAAGGTATTATGGGAAAACTAGTGACACACTACTGGCTAATAAAGCAGAAGAAAAGAAGGGGAAAAGTTTAATGTACACTAGAACAAATGAGTGCAAAGTTTGCCTGAGGGAAATGCAATGATTAATGCTTATCAGAAGAAAAAAAGGTGTTAATAAGAGTAAATAGTCTAAGGCAGTGTAGACAAAACCAATAAACAGTGAGGGGGTTGGTGATAGAAAGCTGAAGACCTTTTATTAACAAGAGGTTCATAATTATAAGCAATGAAGCTGCTGTAGGCAGAGATCTGAAAAAGCAAAAAAAAAAACCCAAATTAAAAAAAAAAACAAAACAGTAATATTAAAATGCAGTCCTCCTTTTGCAGCTCTTTCCTGTCTATTCTAAGCACCTCCCACCCATATCAGCATATGCACCCATGCCATATGTGCTGAAGTAGTTAAAGTCAACCTATAGATCTTTGGTCTCATGTAAAACCCTCGTATGTCCTCTGTTTAATCCATTCATACCCCATGCCCCATTCCTGTAGAAATTTTTTTGCTCTTTATATAACGTGGCCTGATCTGATCAACAAAGGAACATGATTGAAGTCTCTCATCATGGGCTATATTTTGTAGAACCTGAACATGAAGCCAAGGGGATGTTAAGAAAACTAGTTTCCTCTCAATTTGAGCCTTTCAATTTTAATTCAAAGGCTCAAATTCCTTTATGAATAAAGGGATCTCTGCATGATGGCGCAGTGGTTAGCACTATCCACCCACAGTAAGAAGGCTTCCGGTTCAAAGTGGCGTTTGCTTGTTCTTTCTATGTCTGTGTGGATTCTCTTCAGGTGCTCCAATTTCGTTCCACAGGCCAAAGACATGCATGTTCAGATAATTGGTGATTCTAAATGGGCTGTAGGTGTGGATATGAGACTGTGTGGTGGTGGTCTGTGCGTGTTAACCCTGTGACGGTCTGGCAACAAATTCAGTATGCCTATGCACAGCATCTTCTGTGTCAAGCCACATGTAGTTGGTTTTTTGAAGGACAGCACAGCAGCGCATCTTTGTTTGTTGCATTGGCTCTGCGTAGGCAAATACCGATGCGAACAGACACAACCCCAGTATCAGAAATCAAGCGTCACATCACCAAGCACAGTGCCACATTTTGGATGGAGCGGTGTGCAGCATGTCAACACTGGACTGTGGAGCAGTGGAAAAATGTTCTGTGGAGTGGCGAGTGATAGTCATAGTGTCTCTATCTGGCAGTCTGATGGATAAGTCTGGGTTTGGTGAATGCTGGGAGAACATTGCCTCTCTGACTGCTTGCGCAAACTGTAAAATTTGGTGGAGGAAGGATAATGCTATGGAATTGTTTTTCTGGGGTTGGCCTGTGCCCCTTAATTCCAGTAAAGGCAACTCCTAATGCTTCTGGTTACCAAGACATTTTAGACAGTTCTATGCTTCCAACTATGTGGGAACAATTTGGGGAAAGCCCTTTTTAATTTCAGCATATCTGTGCCCCAGTACACAGTGCAAGGTCCATAAAGGCTTGATTGGGTGAGTTTGGTGTGGGGGAACTTAACTGGCCCACACAGAGCTTTTGCCTTAACCCCATTAAACACCTTCGTAGCGAGCTAGAATGAAGATTGTGAGCCAGGCCCTCTCAGCCAACATCAGTGTCTGACCTCACAAATGCTCTTCTGGAAAAGAAGACCCAAATTACAATAAAGTGGAATTTTCCCTCAACCATCACATGTCCGAACTCAACTCTTATTTGAACCTTTAAATCAGGTCTTAATCTTCAAACATCTCCTTGTTGAAATGAGGAGTTATTTAAATTTTCAAGGTGTAGGACTCAGATTGGTCAGCAAGTCTTTGATCTCTCTCACACACACACACACACACGCACACATGCCTTGTACAAGAACTCATCTGCTTAATGCTGCACTAGAAGCCGCAAGAGTCCATTTCAGAATTAATAGGTTGACGTTATACATTCACTGGCCTCTCAGACTAAGCGGTCAGTTTGCCACAGTGTAGTGTACCTACTTATAGATACTCAAAACATATTTAGCATGTCTGCAGTGATGGGGAAAATACTCATTTGAAGCCTCAGGTTTTTTTTTTTATTAGAGACATATAAGCAGCTGTTTGTAAGGCTTGATTTACCCCTTGGTGCTTTTGTGCCTGTATTTTAAAGTCGTGCACAGTACTGGACTTGCATCACCTGCATAGGTTTGCTGATTTCATGCCAGTGAATGCTGTTTTTAAAGTAGTATGCAATCGTTTGATTGTGGATTGTCGCTTACAGTTTGTTTCCAGGGAGATGACGGTGACAACAGACTTGGTTTTAAAAAAATCAAAGCAAGAAAGAAGTCTTTAGATTTTGCTTTGTTTTAAAACTACTGTTGTAAATGGGGTCAAAAATTAATCTTTCCATGCAGCAGACGTTGCTTTGTTGATGGTTTATAATTTTATTTTAAGCATATGTATGAGGTATATTTTGTATGCGGATCACACAATTCAAAGCAATTTTAGCTTTCTCAATCTCCATTTTAGACTGACTTCTTATAGGATACGAAGCTGAGAGTGTTGTGTAGCTTTTACATCCATGCCTTCCAAAGCGCTCTGCAGGGTGGGGACGGCACTGTGATGAACAAATAATTTCTTTGCACTTGTACTCAGTGGAAAGGAGCTGTACTGTGCTTCTTTCATCAAAGCTGTAAGTCGGGATAGTGCAGCTCTGGTGGGTGTGTTTGTCGCTGAAAAGAGGATGAAATCTCCAGGTGGTAGCTCAGCTTCTTGTTGATATTTTTCTGTCTGTTTAGTATTTGGCTGCCCTGTTTAAGGAATTTGGTTAATTTGTATTTACTGAGATTCACCCCATTTGACTCATCTCTGCAACATTGCGTGGACTTCGTGGGCAGTGCTTCTGGATTGGCATATTGGGGTGGTGGTTCCTCTATCTAGAAAGAGGGGACCAGAGGGTGTGCTTTAATTTCAGGGGATTGTACTCTTTAGCCTCCCCTGGGAAGGTCTATGCAAGTTACTGGAGAGAAGAGACTGTCCTTTAGGCAATCCTGGGATTACGGAGCAGTATTGTAGTTTTCCTCCTGGTCATAGAACACTAGCTTTTTATCCTTTTGAGAACATTTAGGGTGGCTGGGAGTTTTCTATTGGCTTTATCAAGCAACACCCTCCAGCTCACATTGGGGAGGTTTGTAGCTGAGTGTGAAACAGCAGGAATGCGAATCAGCACCTCAAGTCTGAGGCCATGCTTCTCAGCTGGAAAAGGGAGGAGTGCCTACTCTGGGTTTGGAATGAGTTGCTGCCTCAATTGAAATGGTCTTGTTTACAAGTGAGGGAAGGAGAGAGTGGGAGACTGACAGATGGATTGGTCATCACCGACAGTGACGCAGATACTTTACTGGTGTGTTCTGTTGCAGAGAGAGCTCAGTGTGAAGGCAAACCTCCTAGGTGAGGTGTTTTGGGCATGTCCTACAGGGTGGAGACCCTGAGGCAGACCCAGGACATGTTAGAGAAATTACATCTCTCAGCTGGCTTGGGAACACCTGAATGTCCACCCAGGAAGAGGCAATTGGGGAGGGGAGGTCTGGCGCCTCTCTGCTTAGACTGCTGATCTCATGACCCAGACTTAGAAGAGCAGCAGATAATGGATGGATTGAATGAAGTCTTTTCTGTAGTTACTGTTTCTGAACTTTCAGTCATACTTTTTATCCTTATGTCTATTTTCTTCCTGAAGCCAGCCTTTATGTTTGCACTTCCAATCTTTATCCTTAAGTTGTTAATGTTTTGAATAGTTTTTTTAAACAAATGCCTGTAATAACATCTGTGTTTAACATAAGCTTTATAAATTTTCATTTTCCCCACTTGTGAATTTTTAAACTACGGTGTCCCAGAGAAATTCTTGGGAAAATTTTTTATTCCAAACACAGAAGTTTAGTGATGGTGATGTTAAGGCAGTGCAACCATGGTGTAGTGTTTCAAAAATCATAAAAAGGGCATTAGTGTGTCAAAATTATCTTACTGAACAAAACATGCAAGTATCTTAAACTTTATTTCCCTCAAAACTTATCTGATGTGATCGAAAAGGCCAAGTAACATTAGCTTTTTGTCAAATGAACCACGTTAATTCTGGCTGCCTATAAATGCCATCCCTGCGGCACTCTACTCTTGGGTTAACAGCTCCCTCAGCCAGTCGCTGTTTGAGGGGTTATCTCTGAGAGCCCTGCTGCAGAAAGTGGCAAAATGTTTTTAAAAACATGGCTGTGCAAAGAACTGCAAAACGGGTTTTTAAAGTGAAAACTTTTAAATGTGCATCTGCGTTTACAGAAGTCTACCAGTACAGCGTCATCGCGTTATGGTGGATACAAAGCTTGAGTTAACCTCCTGAGACCCTGCGCCCTCATATGGAGACATTACATTTGACTTTTCTGCACCTTATACATCATTCTGCTCAACATAGACCTATTGGGTCCTATAAATCCCAAACACGAGCTTGGGTATCAGGAGGTTAAGACCCAGTTAGTGTTGGACTTGATTCATTGTTTGACTACATTGCAGCAATAACACCTCAAGTGTCTGTGTAGTCTACATGGTTTTGCAGACTCGCCTCATGCGTGAAAATTCCCTGGTTTATGCCCAGATGGAGACACAAGCTCCATCCCTGATGGGAGGGTTGCATCATGAAGGGCATCTGCCTTAAAATCTCTGCCACATTACCTATGCGGATTCATCTTCCCGTTGGGGAAATACAGGGGCAGCCGAAGGTACTTACAGCTTTAAAATCTCATGATATGGAAAAATAAAATGCCAGCTCCACACAGTCTCTTTGAAAGTTACCAATCACTTTCTTATTGAACCCACATTGCCTGCCAATAATCAGTGTGATTTACTGTTTCCGCTGGCTCTGACATTCCTGAGCATATTTGAGAATTAACTGCCAAAGGGGGAGCAAAGAGATGCAAATTCTGCTGACAAGCCATTTCCTGCTGCACAATTGTTAAAGCCATTAGGGAAAGGTTGTGTTTCTTTAGTCAAATGTGCTTGACTAAGCTCTTTTTACAGTGTAAATACAATTAAAGGTGGTGATTTATAACACCAAAAATAGAAAGCTCTTTGTTGTTACAGATGTCTGTTCTTGAGTACACATAAATGTCCGCAGATAAAGATTTGAAAGATGCACTGACATCTTTTCTAATCAGACTACATGTAAAGATTTAAAAATTCAGCCATGTTATACTTTGTTGAAGCAATAAAAATCTATGTGACAAATTCTGATATTTTCAGCCTGCCACAAAAGTAAATTGCTTGCAAGTAGTGATTTGTCAGATGATTGAATTATTTCCTGTACAAAGTCTTGAATAACATTTTGTCCACAAACAGCCTGGCCTTAAGATAATGTAAAATCCAAACTGAGTAAGAAAGCCACAAGTTTAGCAGGCGCCAAAATGTTGCACACTGGTACATAAACTACAGGATGCGATTTTACAATTGTGTAAAGTTATCATAGCCTGCGAAAACCACTGGGATTGTGCATATTTATCATACACTATCACATTGAGCATGTTTACAGAAGCTTACTGTTCTACCTGGTGACCCTACATTTTTAGCATCCATGCAGCATCTATGTTTGAGCCTCATTCAAATAAATAAGAGGGCTATCATTCAGCATCCTCCAGTCTTTCTCTTTTATCCGAGGACTGCATTCTCTTTTTTTTATTTCAGTGTCTAATCAAGATGTTGGATGTCTTTAAAATAGGCGTCTTAAAACCTATTGGTTTCACAAGTCACTTGAAAGCAACAAAAGCCCACGTAGCAGATTGTGATCCATGTGTAGAGCCTGGCATTTACACAATGAGCATTTAAAATATTGTTCATGAGACAGGTTTGGAAAAACTGAGAAGTGATGAGCACAAAGTGAGATATTGGTGGGATGAATCGATATTTGATTTGCTGTTGTAGATTTGATTTCATTTCATTTGGTCGAGTCCGCTGCAGTCTCGTGCTTCCACAGGGGAAAAGTTCTCTGTGGCCTTGCAGGTTAGTATCAGCGTATCAGCAGTGCCCTGACATCAGAGGCTGAAAATCAAGCCTAGGGTTTGGTATCCAGCACCATTCATCATGTCAAAGGTCTGCAAAGTGGTTTAGCTGCAAAAGCAAGACTGCCTGGAGGAGGTCAACAGTAAAAGCAGCCATTCTGCTGACTGAACAGGGGATAAGACTTCACTCTGTGTGTGTGTGTGTGTATGTGTGTGCTAAACGTACAGTGTGCGAGGGAGAAAAAGACAGCTCTGGATATAAAACGACGCAGGCAGATTGTTCCCCGGTTGGCTGTGGTCAACATAAATCTCTAGCTCTCCTGATGGAAGGAGACAAGACTGTGAGCAGGGGTCAATTTTCAGACAGCAGCATTCACTGCGTCCACGCTGGCACTATAGAGCGTTCATGGGAAAATGCCTCCTGTGAAGGATGGAGTAATTGAAGACTCAAGTCCTTCATGATATAAACCTTATCAAAATTAGAAAATTGTGACACATCTGTAACACAGTGATGAAGTCTGAATAAGCTGGCCATTTTTTAGGAAATAATGAAACCTCTGCTCCATTTTTTTTTTCCCTCAAAACTTTTAATCAACCCTCACTTTGCTTTGCTTGTTATGTTGCATGCATGAATGTTGTCCTCTGCTGAAAGGGGTAACGCTGTCATTACCCATCTCAAGTATGAATTTAAAACAATACATCTTCTACATCTCTTTTTGGGGGAGCTTTTAAAATCTGTCTTATTGATCCGTCTGGCCTGACCTGGTGGCTATACAGTCATCCTGGTTTGGTTGCAGCTCGCTTGGGTTAACAAATGGACACGTGCAGCACAAACTAAAATGCATCTAGGATGAGGGTTACCATTCATTGTCCATCATGGTCTGAACACAAAAGTGCTCTTAGCATTAATTTGCTGCTCTCGCGCATTCATTCTCTCCCTCTCCTAAACTCTGTTCTCCTAGCATCATCTCTGACAGGCTCAAATTAATTAAGACTCAACTTCTTGAATGCCTTCTGCCACCTTCTGGAACTGATTAGCATCATATCATGATGCCACTGAACAATGCTAGGTAAAATAACCTGGAGATATCTGAGAACTTAGTTAACCAATGCAACTGAAGAAGAGTGGGAAAGAAAAACAACAATAAATAGTTTTAACTACCCATCTGCCCTCTCAGATTTGTGCAAAAATTACACTTCTAAATGTCTGCTTTTCTACCTGTTTTTTCATGTTGCATGATGTGTATTGAACACTCAAGCTACAATTATCTTACAAATTCAGTATAATATGCCGACCATACTCTAACCAGCTGCTTTACTGGTATACATTTTTCGTACTGGGTTGGACCATTTATGAATTCAGATCGCCTTAATTCTTCAACAAACCAGTTTGAGATGATCTGAGCTTTGTGATATGGTGTGTTCTCCTACTGGAAGCAGCCATCAGAAGATGGGTACGCTGGTCATAAAGGGATGGGCATGATCACTAACATTAATCAGGTAGGCTGTGGCACTTAAATGATGCTCAGTTGTTACTAAGGACACCAAAGAAAATGTACCCCGCACAATTACATCACCACGAGCAGCCTGAACTGTTGATACAAGGCAGGATGGATCCATGCTTGTGTGGTGTTTACACCAAATTCAGACCCGACCATCTAAATGTTACAACAAAAATTGGGTCATCAGACCAAGCAATCTTCTGTTGTCCTCTTTTGGTAAACCCTTGCAAATTATAGCCTCAGGTTCCTGTTAGCTGAGAGGAGTGGCACCCGGTGAGGTCCTCTGCCTCTGTAGTTCATCTGCTTCAATGTTTGACAGGTTGTAGGTTCAGATATGCTCATCTGCAGACTTTGGTTGTAATAAGTGGTTATTTGAGTTACTGAATCAGAGTCAGATTAAAAATACTTTATTAATACCGGGGGGGAAATTGCTTGCATTACAGACACTATGTTAAGTACACATAAATATAAATATGAAGATAGCAATACATATAAGAAGATAAAATATTTAAAAACCCTATATTCAGAGAGTCCAGTTTGTAGCATAGGTGGTTCAAAGTTTAACAATACTATTTGCTGTATGTACTCAGCATAGCAGTAGGTAAAAGTCCAATTATCAAGGGGAGGAGCTGTAAAGTGTAATAGCCACAGGCATGAGTGCCTATAATCATAAATCAGAATTGCATTGTTGTTTACACAGTTAGATATAAAGGAATTAAATATAGAAATGTGCAAATGAGAATGTGAACATAAAAGTGGATTTTAGTAAATATAAACATATAGATATATGTGAGTGAGGGAGAAAATGAAGTTTAAATGTATCGGAGGCAGATAAGAAGATCAAATATATCACCTTAATATGTCAGAGTATACTCTATACAGTATATAAAAGGTGAAGCAGATAAAAGTAGTCCAGGTGTCATAGTGAGGAGTTGTAAAGTTTCATGGCCACAGGTAGAAATGATTTCCTGTGGCGTTCTGTGGTGCATCACGACTGAATAAGTCTGCTGCTGAATGCGTTCCTGTGTCTGTCCAGCACGTCATGGAGAGGGTGTTAAGGATTGTCCAATATTGTCCCCACTGCTGCAGACGCACATCCTGTGGTTTGCCAGTCAGTTAGTCGACAATCTAAGCGACAAGGGAGGCGTCCACCTGCATTGGTGTCAGCTTCTCACCCATTAGAGCTGACCTGATGGTGTTGAATGCACCAGAGGAGTCAAAGAACATGACCCTCACAGTGCTCAGTGGCTTATCCAGGTGAGTGTAGACATGGTTGAGCAGGTAGATTATGGCGTCCTCAATTTCAATTTGGGGCTGATAGACAAATTGGCGAGGGTCCATAAGAGGGCTCATCATTGGCCAGAGTTGGTCCAGGGTGAGTCTCTCCATTGTCTTCATTATGTGTGAGGTTAGTGCCACGGGTCTGTAATCCCTAGGGTCACTGGGATGTGACGTCTTTGGCACTGGCACGAGGCATGACCTCTCCCACAGTACAGGAACCTTACTTTGATGCAGGTTGAGCTGGAAAACATGGTGCAGTATCTCACAAAGCTGGGTCTCACTTCATCTGGGCCTGCAGACTTCCTAGGGTTGAGTCTTGTGAGCAGTCTCAGAATTTGATTGGCAGTGAAGGTGACACGTGGGGGAGGGGTAGAGGAGTTGGGATGAATGGTGTGAAGAGTGCCATTAGTCTGGGGATTGGGGAGGAGGCAGAGAGACCATGAAGAGGAGGTTGGGGGAGGGAGGGAGTGGCTTGCGGTTGCAGACTAATGGTAGCCAGAAGGCTGGAGGTGTAAGGAGCTACTGTAAAGTCAAATCTGTTAAAGAACAAATTTAAATCATTTGGCTCAGTCCGCAATGCCATCATTTCCTCCTGTTGCCTTCCTGTCAAAGTAGTCTGGCAATTCTTCCCTGACCTCTGACGTCCCAGAGAACTGCTGCTCAGTGGATATTATCTATATTTGAGAGCATTCTCTGTGAACCCTGGATATGGTTGTGTGTGAAAATCCCAGTAGATCAGCATTTTCTGAAATACTCAGACGAGTCCACCTGGCACCAAGAACCTTGTCATGTTCAAAGTCACTTGAATCATCTTTCTTCCCCTTTCCAATGCTCAGTTTGAACTTCAGCAGGTGATCTTAACCATGTCTACATGCCTGAATGCATTTAAGTTGATACCCTGTATGATATAATAGTATGGATAGACATGAGATCTGGCATCTCAGCAATGAGGATCTGCTGCTTCTCTTAATCTTATGTGAGGAACTGAAAAAATTATTTTTAAAATTTTTAGCTTTTAATCAATATCCATATGGTGAGATTTTGTTTTTGAGGGAAAGCCAATCAAAAGAAAGTTGATAGATAGAAGAGGGTTGCCTCAAAGGGATTGGAGCCAAAATGTCTATTTTCAGACAGCTCTGAGTTTAACTGTGGGGCTACACCGATAGGCCCGCTTTAAGATCCTGTCGCTCATTACATACAATCATGACATTGATTGTAGGGGCTCTGCTGATCAATACTGCAGCTTATATAATGGTGGATTGAGAGTTTATTCACAAGGTGAATCTCATGGAAAAGAGGATGATACAGTGTGGTTCTGAACATGAAAGCAGGACAAAGACAACTGCTATTACCACAGGCCAGTGTACCCAAACATAGAAAGGTCATCTGTAGCCACCCAGTGACACTGTGGTCTGTGTTGAACTGCAGAACCAGGACAAAATGTTAAGAGCAGACAGGCCAGTTTCTTGAATGTCATACGCAATCCTTTCCAGCCGCAGGAAATGAAATGTGTCTGCCTCTCTTTGCCTGACTGGATTTGGATCTTCCAGCCAGTGATGAGGGATTCAATTATCCAGTGATTGAATGTGATTCATTAATCACAAAGGAGAAAATGTAGGCTTTAATTTCCACGCCTTGGGCTGTGGGCTCTGCTCAAGATGACCGCACTAATTGCTATGGTGAGTAATTTGGAATCAAGCTTTCCGGCTTGATGGCGCTGAAAAGCAGGCGTTAATGTACATGAAGGGCTGTTCTTTTTTCACGAGTGTTGCTTAAAGAGAGACGTGGTAAATAGTATCCTGCAGGCATCATTGCATGGAAAGTGAGAAATGTTTAGGGCGTTGTGTGTTATGGCAGCTCTTTTCCCTCATTTCACACACATTCATGCCCCTCCCTTGTGTTTTCTTATTCTCGCCCACGTCCTTAAAAAAGTTTGTGTAACAGGAATATAAAAAGTTTTACCAGTAAACAAGATAATGAAACCATAAACCAAAACTGATGATAACACTAACGGTGCTTCCTCTCTTTCCCTTTCCCTGGTCTTTTTCTCTGGTTCATTACTTTCTTAACTTCTTTCTCTCTTTGCTTTTTCCTCTCATGCAGGTACTTTGTGTTGGATCCAGAGCTTGGGCAGCTGCAGTACTTTGTCAATGAGCAGGGGAAGAGCCAGAAGCCCCGTGGGTCCCTGCCCCTGATCGGAGCCTCGGTAACGACAAGCGATGAGGCTCCACACATGTTCATTGTAAACTCTGTCAATGGAGAGCTGTACAAACTCAGAGGTATGACCTCGTGCTGGCCTCGGTCTACCCGTAAACGGCAAAGAACAAACAGAGAGGGGAGTGTGTGTGTTTTACTTTGGATTCCTTTGGAGTGCACTGTACGTACTAGGGCCTGCAATGAACAGCAAGTTATGGATTATGTTTGTCTTTAAAGGTGTTTTACTTATTTTTGTATTTATTTAAGTTTAATGTCAGAAAAGCACAAAAATGATGACTTTAAAGAGCATTTTCAGCTCATTGTATTGGCTTTAATTCACTATAGTTCACTCTTGCTGGTCCTGTCAATATTATTTTCAGCAGCAGTGGGTCAATGTTTTCAGCAAACACAAACCCCTTAATAGGCATTCTGAGCATTACCTGATCAGAACAAAATGCAGACACAACTGGGGCCAGCTGGTAAAAATAATTGTGTGTTTATCTCATAGATGGTCAAATGTTTTGTTCAGTAGTTGGAAAAGGTTTAAAAAAGGATTACATTCACCACTTGACCAAAACCATGAGAGATAAATTCAAAGAGTGATTTTATAGACACAGAGACTGAGCTGGAAAGGATGTACAGCAGATTAGGGTGATAAAGGATAAAGACAGAAATGTACTACTGAAGAGAGTGTGTTGAGAAGATTGAGGGAGTATTTTGAGGAGCTGTTGAGTGAGGAAATGAGAGGGTGAGGATGATATGAGGAAAGACCGTCAATCAGGAACTGCAGAGGATTTGTAAGGAGGAAGTGAGGGCAGCTGTGAGGAGTGGAGAGTTGGTCCAGATGACATACCTGTGGAGGTATGGAGATGTCTAGGAGAGAGGGCAGTGGACTTTTTAACTAGATTTTTTAACACGATTTTAGAGTGAGAATATGCCTGTTGAATAAAGAAGTGCACTGGTACCAATCTTCAAGAATAAGGGTGATGTGCAGAGCTGCAGTAACTACAGAGGAATCAAGTCGATCAGCCATACCATAAAGATATGAGAAAAAGTTTTTGAAGCTAGATTTAGAAGAGAGGTGACCATCAGCGAGCAGCAGTATGGCTTCATGCTTAGAAAAAGTACAACAGATGCAATGTTTGCTTTGAGAGTGTTGATGGAGAAGTATAGAGAAGGGTAGAAGGAGTTGCACTGTGTCTTTGTGGATCTTGAGAAAGTATATGATAGGGTGTGTCAGGAAGCATTAAGAATTCTGAGCCCTCACCCAGCATAAACATCATATGAACTGGCATAATGATAGGCCATAGACGACTGAAATAATTATGGGCCAATGCAAATGTAACCACTGCAATGATAAGTGATTTGTCAACATATGTTGAAAAGATTGAAGTATTGAAGCACTGATGACTAAAGTTGAATAGATATAAATGTCAAAATAAGGTTGGGTTAAAAATAAGCAACTTTTTGAATTGATGCAACTAACAACAATGTCGAACAACTAATAATATAATGGGTATTGAACTGATTAAGATTTGAAGTGTGACCTTTCCTCTGAAAGCTAAATAGAGCAGAGTATGGTAACTCAGAAAAGGGGAACAGGAAACAGCTGGCTGACTGGTCTTGGATTGTGCAAGATGTCTCCTGTGCAAAAAAGGGGAAGTGCAGTAGACACAAGGATCCACCGTAGACAGGA
>VUQH01078515.1:10026-20112 GCA_015106775.1 Etroplus canarensis
CCTCCTTCACTGGACTGCCTGGACCTGGAGGAGCTGGACAGCCTGAGCAAGGAGGACTGCAGCTGGGCCGGACTCTTCTCCTTTCAGGACCTACGGGCGATCCACCAACAGCTGTGCTCGGTAAACTCCGTCCTGGAGCCCTGCCTCCCGGTATTTCCGGAGGAACCGGCCGGGATGTGGACGGTGTTGTTCGGCCCGGCGGAGGTATCGGAAACAGAAATGGACGAGCTATGCTACAGCTTACAGGTGTACTTGGGTCATGCGCTCGATACCTGTGGTTGGAAGATACTTTCACAGGTTCTGTTCACGGAAAACGACGACCCGGATGAATACTACGAAAGCCTGAGCGAACTGAGGCAGTCCGGGTACGAGGAGGCGCTCAGCAGAGCTAATAAACATCTGCAAGAGGTAAGTTTTGTGATCCTCTGGTTTACTCTGTCAGCTTCCTATTCACACAAGTGTAGTGCGCACATCTGGAAGTACATCTGGAAAATTAAAATATGGTGTCCTGACCAGGCCAAATTAACTGCTCAGGTTATTTATTTCAATCTATTTTTGAATTTTAACACACAAAAAACACGAAGTATTATGACATGGGATTAATTTTCAGTACTCCCAATGTACCTTTCGGCTGCTCCCTTGTATTCTTCACCAAGGGGTGGTCACAGCAGATTAACCCGCATTGGTAATTTGGCAGAGGTTTTACGCCGGTTGCCCTTCCTGACGCAACCCTCCATGTTGAGAGGGGCTTGTGTCCCCACCTGGAATTGAACCAGGGACCTTTCGCTTGTAAGGCGAATGTGCAAACCACTATGCTACAAGAGTTCAAAATGAAATCCTGTAGGTAAGTAGGCCACTGTCCCTTCTCCCAGGATGGGAAAAGGCATCAAGTTTTAAAGATTTTTTTTTAAGTGAAAAGAAGAAAAAAAAAACAACAAAATGGTTATAGAGTTGCTGAACAGACAGTATACAGGGAAACTCAGGGTTAAAGGTGCACACAGCAGCAAAACTCATGAACCATCTTAATTAGTTTTATTTCATTCAGCAAAGTCAGGAAAGTCCTCCATATCCTCTGGAAATATTTTTTGATTTCCATTTGCCATAATGAATCTGTTGTGAGTGAGACAGATGTAACAGACAAACTTAACACAAAGTAAGTGTAGCACAGACCAGCACAGAGCAAACACGTCCAACAGAAAAGGTTTGGACTCTTGAAACCTGATTTATTTTATACATTTTTAAGATATAAACTTATATTTTTTTCTACTCAAAACTAAGAGAAGATATGTGGACCATTCAGTTTATGCATTTGTTATTATCAGTGATAAAAATGAGCAATTTTTTAGTCAGAGAATGCAAACATTTTTGTTTAAATTTATGCACATTAAGCTCTCTGCATTGGTTTATGCCTGTCATCCAAGTTCAGGTCAGCAATGTGCACTTTCATTTGTCAAATCAAACAATAAAGCCATCAGCTCTGGTATGATCTAAAGCAGTGTTTCTCATAAGCCCCAGGGGTACTTTAGAGTACTGCTGAATTTGGCTGCGAAGACTCAGCTCAGTGTAATTACTTTATTCTGTCATTGCGTGATGCTAAATATTACAGCTGTTTTTCAGTTTCAAGTTTGATGTTTAAAGTGGA
Organism: Etroplus canarensis; assembly: GCA_015106775.1. Taxonomy (NCBI): domain Eukaryota; kingdom Metazoa; phylum Chordata; class Actinopteri; order Cichliformes; family Cichlidae; genus Etroplus; species Etroplus canarensis. The sequence goes on from VUQH01078515.1 coordinate 11,669, forward strand.
CTCAGTATGCTCATTGCCATCTCCATATTGGTGTCCTTAGATTATACTAGAGTAGCTTTGCATGATTGAAAGGTCAAAATAATCCTTTTTTACTTTATACTGGGGCTTGAAATAGCCCATCAGTTTTTGCTCCTCTACCTTTAAGCCAGCTTTCTTTTGATTAGCTGCCCCTTGTAAACAGAAGCTTTGAACAGCAGGTGGGTGGGGCTGCTGTGCTCACAGCCAGTGTACCTAAGAAAATTTAATTAAAGATATTCAGTCTCTGACATACAGAGCCAAGAGTAGAAAAAAATTTCAGATACAGAGTGTTTAGAGCAGTTTGAAAGCCTGAGATTTTGGCCAACAGGAATTAGTTGTTTTTGCATTGGGTGGCCATGGCTCCAGATGGAGAGCAGGTTGTCTTTCAATTGGTTGGTTGATGGTTTGATCCTTGGTTCCTCCAGTGGACATGCTGAAGTGTCCTTGGGCAAGACACTGAACCCCAAATTTCTCTGGATGCATCCATCAGTTCAATATTCAAAGTTAACACCACAGACCTAAAACAAGTAGAGGACTGAACTGTGAGGAAAACACACCACCAGAAGTTTTAGGAGGTAAGACAATGAAACCTCTATAGTACAATAGACAAGCCAATAATTGTTCAGCTGACAGATAAAGTACTTGGTTTTTCTTTTGCTCCAGAGATAAGGTGCATTGACCAATAATACCATCTAAGCAGTGAGGGAAGATTTTGTAAAATTAGGTTGCAAAGACCTCTGTGGAGTATTAAACTCACAGTGTGATTGCAGTCTGCTGCTTACACAGCTGAAAGAGTCAAGTGCACACACACTTACACAAGCTCAGTCTAAGCACTTATTTTCTTTTTACAAAGAGCTTGTTATAAAAATTTGCAAAATCACCTTCAGTGATAGCACTATGCCGCTTCCATTTACCTATGTCAGTATTTTATTGCAGTGTCCTTATTCAGAGTGCAGTTACCGTATAAATAACACTTGCATCAGGGGTGTAAAAAAGTTCAGAAAAAAAATGTGTCTTTGCAAACTGTCCAGCTGGCTGAATTAGGGGTTGAACTTGGCCCACAAGGGCCGTGTGATTAACAACTCTGACTTATATACTATGTTACACATAGTAATATATAGAAAGGAATCTACGGTTGTTAAATAGACACTATTTTGTCAGATTGAAGTGTTTTCTTACATATTTTATTGTTAATTCAAAGGTTCAAGATGTAAAGATTCGATATCATTGTGGACATCTGGTCAGAATGTATAAATGACCACAGCCATTCAGTTATGCTTCAGTGCTTAAGAGTTTTGTTTGTTTTTTTTATAATTAATTGAAGTTTTTTGTGTACAGGGAAAAAGTTACACAGTCTGCTTAATGTGGAAAGCAAGAAAACAAGATGGAATTTAGTAATTAAGTTTCCATCTTACATAAACAAATAAAATCATTGGAGTAGCATAATTCAGCACAACTGCCTCCGACGTTGAGAGTGAATGAAAGGAAGTACTTTCTTTCAATAATGTGTGATAGATAATTTCATTTAAATGACAAAGGAACACAAGAGTCAATTAGTGATGAGGAAAAGAGGACAGGAAGTAAGAAAAAGGGTGAATACAATTGGATTCTTCACTACAACAGTGCATTTATTGACCAGATCAGCATTAAAATTAACAAGAATACACATTAGATGTTTTTATTGTGGCTCAGAGGAAGTGAAAAGCATTAGATTTGCCAGTTTGTGTGTGTGTGGGGTGACAACATGTAACAGGTATGCTTAGAAGTCTTGAAAATGAGTTCCGACTATATTTTTTAAATGCTCGTAAAAGATTTTTTGAAATTAAAAAACTAATTAAAGTATCTATGAAGAAATTACGTATTTATTATCGTTATATGACTCGTTTCAAATTGACATTAAGTATCTTTGACACAGAGCCATTTCAGACACCATACACACCTGTTTCTCTGACACACAAGCAGCGAATAGTGATTGATTAACAGCTTATAATAGAAACTGACATTATATTGATTCTCATTGGTTCTCACAATGTCCTACTACTCAGTGAATGTAGATTAATGTGTCCTTGACTCATGGAGGCAGACAGTGCAAAAAGTCCTCTAAGGGAACAGGTGAAAGAGACCTTTAATGGAAGCGGTTGCAATAGTTAACATCACAGCATTGTTTATTCTTTGCATTACAGTAGAAGTGGTAGATAAACGTAGGTGTATTTATGTAATAAATGTCTTTGAAATACACAGACCATTAAAAATCTCATTTTATCTTAACCATGCCATATACTACATTAATTTTCATTGTGGATTCTGGATTCTGTCTTCTAACTATTTCAAGTATTAAAGACAATGTACTGAACATTAAAAACGCTGAAGGTTTGCAATGTGGATTTTAGGTTTACATTCACTTATTAGGGCACGTCAGTGGTCCCCCCAGCACCCCAGGAGGAAGGCTCAGGACTCAAATCCCTGGGCTGGCTGGGGCCGTGTGTGGAGTCTGCATGTTCTCCCTGTGCCTGTGTTGGTTCTTTCCAGGTATTCTAGCTTCTTCCCACTGTCCAAAGACATACATGTTCAGTTAATTGGTATATTCTAAATTGGCAGCACATTTGAATGGCTGTCTGTCTCTGTGATAAGCTAGCTACTTGCGATTGTATGACAGCTGGGATAGGCTCCTACAGTCCCAAATTGGCTACACAATAGAAAATAGATGGATTCTATTATTAACCAGTCAATATAGTTAAATCACTAGAAGCTTCCTTTTAAGCTTGCACTGTTTATGACTCATGCAGTGTGTAGGGACACAGTATGATACATTTTATATCTACTTGTTTGCTTACTATCTGAGAGTTGAAAGACTTCATGCATTTATGCTGATATATTTTAATTAGTTTCTGGCTTAGGCGTTTCCTCTCTGCTCTGCTTTTGGCACCAAAAGGAGACTGAATAGCATACATGAATTACCCACATGTCGTTCCACCCAAACAGTCTCACACCCACTCCCACTGTTCAGAAACACCCACACTCAGAATAAAAACAGCAGAAAACCAGACACAGGAAACATTGTCTTATTGCCTTTTTCTTGATTTGAAAACATCAAACAGCAGAGCCATCAGTCTCATACAATGTGCACTAACCAGCCAGCACTAATTTGGTCTGATTGTTTCAATAAGTGTTTGTCAGTTTGAAATGTTCAGCTTGCTTGTAGGAGAATTCATCTTGAAGACAGATGAGGAGCTACTGATCTTATTCAGCTCTTTTCAGCTTTACAGAAGCTACAGAGTGTCTGCAGTGACAGTGCTCTGTTGCTCATTCAAAAACAGAAGTTGTTTGTTGTGTCAGATTTAACACACACACACACATACACACACACAAGCCAATTGATTCTCTCACTCCATTTGAGGGACAAGTTAATGGCTATTTTGGTGTTGCTGGTAGCCTACAGGATTGTTCAGTCTGGCAAAAATGTGTGTGTATTGATCTTATTCCCAGCAGCTGCAATGACTCTGCTCACTTAGTCATAGTCTATGCAGCAAGAGACTACTTTCAGATATACTCCTGGTATTTACTGTCACACAATGTATCCCCTCACAATGAGGTGCAGGTTTTTACTCAGTGCTGATGGAGGGATAGTACAAAATATATTTGTGTGTGCTTGTTTCAATTTTATATTTCACAGTGACAGCAGGAGAACTCAATGCATCTGCAGATTATAACTGCATCATCTGCAGATTATAGCACATTACAGCTACTTGCAGTAGGGGTGTGTCAAGAAATGGGGGATAATGGCGTGGCTGATTGGATGATTGGACCCCCTCCCCCACTACTCACCATTGCCATAGGATTTTACAATCCCCAGCAGTATTGGATGAGAGCAGGGAGTAATAGTTGTGGTACATTTCCTCAAGTACGCTAATGAAGTACTGTTTTCATGTACTTCTTCAATGTATTTGTCTAAATATTTCTGTGTTATGCTGCTGTTTTTGGATGCAAAATTGTACTCTGTGTGTACGTACCTTTTGGCTGCTCCCTTGTATTCTCCACCAGGGGTTCGCCACAGCAGGTTAATCTGCATTGGTAATTTGGCAGAGGTTTTATGCCGGATGCCCTTCCTGACGCAACCCTCCATGGTGAGAGGGGCTTGTGTCCCCACCTGGAATTGAATCAGGGATCTTTCGCTTGTAAGGCGACTGCGCAAACCACTACGCTAGTTCCTCATTATATTGGAGATTTTAAAAGATAAATCTACTATTATGTACCTTTCGGCTGCTCCCTTGTATTCTCCACCAAGGGGTCACCACAGCGGATTAATCTGTATTGGTAATTTGGCAGAGATTTTACGCCGGATGCCCTTCCTGACGCTACCCTCCATGGTGAGAGGGGCTTGTTTCCCCACCTGAAATCGAACCAGAGCTTATAAGGCGAATGTACTAACCACTACGCTACAGGGGACACTTAAATCTACTGTTATGTGCTTTTTTATTATAAAGTTACCCAAGAGCATATGAGTCATTTAAATAACACCCAGTTACAACATTAAAGTGATATACACATTTTTTAAATAATAAGTAATTATTGTCCAATAATATCATGTTTATGATTTTGCATAATGAGCTCTCTTACTTTATTTTCCTTGGGATGTAGTTTTTGGCTTCTCCCTTTTTAACCCTCCCGAACAGGACACCACAGCAGATGAACTGACATATGTGATTAGGCACAGATTTTTTTTTTTTGTTGAGCACTGGATGCCCTTTCAGATGCAGCCTTCCCATTTAACCAGGCTTGGGACCAGCACTAGGAGTATTGTGGCTTTGTGTCTCCTCTTAGTTGTAAACCAGGGACCTTTTATGTGTGTGACAAATGTGTATACCGCTACACTATGGAGGCTTTAAATTTTACATAAGTAAAAGGTCTAAATACTTGTTTTGCTGCTATGCTAAACAGTTATTCAGTACGAAATTGTTTTCTGAGCTCTTTTGCTGTTGGTGTTCTAAACTTTACTTCTGATTAAATATTCTGATTTCCTTTCCCCTCCGCTTTGTTCTTGGTCCCCCCCGTGCCACTCCATTTTAAAAATCATGTTAACACCCCTAACTTACATGTTTGTCCTCTACTTTTTCCTTTGATATATTGTTGCAGTGGTTTAATATCAAGGTTTTATTGTTTTTTCTTATATTCTAAGTTATTTTTATGTTGATAATAAAAGTATGGCATTTTGTGTGTATGTAATGCAGCTCCTGGAGAAGCACAGGAACATGGATAGTATGGTGGAGTTACTGGAGCTGTATGAGGAAGAAGACCAGGCTTATGGAGGTCTGCTGGAGGCGTCCACACAGCTGTATCAGTATCTTCTGCAGCCCTTCAGAGACATGAGAGAACTAGCCATGCTACGCAGGCAGCAGATCAAGGTAAAGATTTTCACCCAGTTTGGTTGTTTAAGTTCAGGAATCCGAGCAGCATTTCTAACATTTTATTGGAATTTGTTTGGACTCACATTTAGACATAAATCCTTTAGTGACCCAGTAATTTTTTTCAAGACCTCTTTGGCATTTTATCAAGCCCTTTCAGTCACGATGCACCACTGGCAAATAACCTACATGGTATATACACAAACAGATTTCACATATAGAAAAAAAATAGATGGGGACAGCTAACTAGGAGAAAATCAAAATGAAATACAGCTAAAATAATCACTTTGACCCTGTCGCTGTAGATCATGTGAACTGTGTGAATTTTTTTTCTTTAAGACACTATGTTTAAATTGTATAGGGGGAGAATGAGCAGCTATGCATACATATGCATTTCTGTATTTCTCAACCGACACTGACATGGAAGGATCATAAAATATAGCCAATGTGACAGGAAATTCTCATGTCTCCTAAAATAACGCCTTTTCTGTTTGCGTGTGCTTGTGCCTGTTTGACAAAGATATATTATGATAACACAAATTATCTTGAATTTTCTGATAAGATCCAGCACAGTGGGAGGAGGGTAAGATGTATCTAATTGCAATGGAAAGATGGATGCTGGTGAATGGATAAATGGTGGAAAAACTTTGTTCAATCATTGCAGTGCTGATGGCACATTTATATTTAGCTCCATGACTCACATACTGCGCATCAATAATAATAAGGCCTTAGTGTCACATTACTACCTAACATCCGTCAACTAAGAAAACACACAGTTTTCCCAGCTTTAAATCAAAACACCGTCCTCTAAGTTTTCCACAGTATCTGGAAAACTTCTGGAATGTGGTGTTTGAGTAACATGGTGTCAGCTGGAATAGTTCTCCGATTTCTTGTATTCTAACAGAGATATGAATAAATCATGTTATGTGAGGTACTATAGGTTTACTGCAGGTATAGGCCCACGCTGACACACTGGGATCAGCGGACAAGCAGGAGAAATGAAACAGTTTGGTCTTATAGCAAAACTAGTCACAAAAAGCAGCCTATTTGTTGTGTTCATGGACATGAAATGTCACTTTTTTGTGACAGCATAACTTTGAAACTAATGTATTTCAACAGAAAGTATATATTTGGCACCAGCATGTATGTTATCCATGCTCTTAAGCAGGGATGATGGCTGTGAAGGTACTGCAAGTTGACCATGAGAGGTCATTTACAACAAAAAAACATGTATTTATATTTACAGTAATTTCATTTATACTGCTAACTGGAGTGCTTTACTTTGGACTCTGTCTTCCCAGTCAGTGCTGTCTCACGACACTTTGTGAAATACTCACATCCTCTAAAAGTCACCCCTTTTCAACTTTTATAGGGTTTAATCCTGCAGGATAAACCAATAGAATAAGATGCACCTTTATAGGCTGATTATGAAAAGCCACTGGGATTGGCTTCAATTAAACTTTTATTTTGGAAGCCTGGAAGGTTGCTGTCTAGGGTGTAGTAATTTGGTTTAAAATTACTATGAAATATTTACGTTTAAAAAACAAACTGAGCTTTAAAATAAACACTATTATTATTCATCTGTGACTTATTTTTTATCCTGAACTTGTCTTGTGTTTCTACATTAGTTGGAAATTAAAGCAGTCACCAGAGCCTCATACAGTAATGAATGAATGCAAAGGAAATACTTAGGATTCAGCTTGGTGAAAATTACAGTTGTGACTAAAGATTTGAGCGGGCCACAGAAGATTGTTATGTTTCAAACTGGGCCATGGCCATCTGAAATTTGGGAATGGCTGTAATAGCATATTTTGAATTAATGATATATTAAAAATAAAGCAAATGAAGTGTAAAAATCTACCATGTGTATGACTCAGACTGTAAGAGGTGCACCACAAACTTTTTTAACCTCTGAATGTGAACTGTTTTGCCTTTTAAAAGTGGAAAATGTTAACTTCACATTCATGTATATAAATCAGTACATGTGAAACTGGACAGATGAAAAGTCATATTCGGGGACATGGAAATAAAGGTAGAAAATTAATTATTTCACAAACTGCCCTTAGAATACAGTGAATGAAAAGATGGAGTACGGAGTAAACTTTTCAAGTTCAGGTGTGACTGCTTACAATCACAGTAGCTAAAGATAGTATTGCTATTAGGGTGTATATTATCAGTCTGTTTCCAGTTGAATATAACATGTATATACATAATGTGAAGTATCAAGTAATTTTCAGTGAGATCAAGCAGACAAATATGTTTTCCTCCAACAAACCATTTAGCAGTTTTGACCCCTCCTGCTGGTATTAGCTCAGATATATGGGTTCATGTATATTTTTGCCTAAGGCAATGCTTCACTCTGCTATTGCACTCTTTGGATTTTACTGCAGTGCATTTAGTCTGCTCACAAACATGAACACAAGAGAGCCCTTGTCAAAAAAAGGTTACAAAACACAAAGGTTCCACCGAGATTTGAACTCGGATTGCTGGATTCAGAGTCCAGAGTGCTAACCATTACACCATGGAACCTTGTACTAGCATACAAACCCAGGAGGAAGAGCTAGAGTTTTGGGTCTATTTATAGCCTACAGTGTCTTCAGTTCAATCACAACAAGACTGTCAGTGGCTAAGAATGAGTTCATTTAACTTCACCAAATAGTTACACACTGGTATGAGTGCCTACTTTGTAACATTGTCAGTGCATAGCATTACTCTCATTGTGACATGTCCCTGTGCCTGTGTGGGTTAATTGGTGGTTTAGAATTGGCTTTAGGTGTAAATGTGGGGATGAATAGCTGGTTGTCTCTTCGTGCTGTTCTGAGCCCTGTGATGGAGTAGGATTTGTTTAGAGTTGTTTGCTGGGTTAAGCTCCAGCCATCTTGTGACTCTCTGTATACCGCAGTAGGTAAAGCTAATATACTTGTCATGGTCCGCTCTTTAGTTTGGGTTTTTGTGTTTGGTTTTGAGTTCTGTTGTTCCCTTTTGCCCCATGTCCTGCCTGTTTACCTGTGTTAGTGGTCTCCG
>VUQH01078515.1:30045-42741 GCA_015106775.1 Etroplus canarensis
TTCATTGTGGGGGGGGGGGGGGGGGGGGGGGGGGGGGGGGCAGTTTAGAGAGGAAGAAAGGAGAGGGCGTTTGTGACGTGATGCTGCAAGCTGTGGTGCAGCTCTCCCGGTCAAACAGTAGATGGCACTGAGGCACAGTTCTCAAGTTAACTCTCTGTGAAACTCTGTGTGGGTGTGTATGTGTGGTTTGGGGGCAGTTGCATTACACCATGGAGAGGCATTTCTACAACTGGAGCAACCAGTTCAACCAAGGTTGTGCCTACACCAGCCCATCAGAAGGCAAGCTGAGGTAGACCCTGCATTGTCTTGAACTACAGGAGTGCCTGCAGTTGGTAGGGACTGGATGCCTGTAAGGTGAAAATAGGGAAACAGCTGCCCTTTCTCAGTGAATTATGAATGTGGGCAGTGCAGAGTCTCGTTTTAATGTGTGTGGGGTGTATGGGGAAGAGGGCATGGTGGGTAGGATTGGTGTGGGTGAGTCGGGGGTGTCAGAGTAAGTTATCATATGGCTCTGTCTGTGAAGTTTAGGTATCTTTGTCTTCTAGCTGGCCTCTTCTATGAGCCGAGCCAAGGTGTCTCTGAGCTCCGTCAGCTCAAAGATCTTGCCATCCAGCAGTTCCAGCAGCGTCCGCAGGCTCTTCCTAAAGTTCTCCTGCTCCTCCTGGTTCTCTTCCAGCCGCTGCTCGGCACCCGCCAGCTGCTCCTCGAGGACACGGCTGCGCAGCTCCGTCTCCTGTAGACAGGGAGATCATGTTGGCTTGTTAGTGTAATAACTTAGGCAATAGTTGTTCTTTTGACGGATACATGAGACAAGGGAGAGTTTAGGATCACATTCTTTTACTCACCTCAAGTTTCTGGGTTAGTGTGTCTTTCTGCTCCATCAGGTCATTCATGTTTTCCAGTTCTTCTTTCAACTTTTCCATTTCCTAGAGGATGTTGAGAATGTTCGAGTCATTGCATTTCAGGACAAATTGTTTTCCTTACTCTCTGACATACATGCACACACAACACAACACACCTCTTCTTTATCCCTTAGCGTAGACTCCAGTTCCTCTATAGTTTGGTTGAGCTCAGTCTTTTGGGATTTGATCACTGGGGTTTGGTTGCTCTGGCACTCAAGCTCAGTCACCTACAAGAACAAAAGATGGGCATCATTATTCAGATCCACACAGAAACTGTCGTAACAGAAACCGGATCTGTGTCTCATTCCCAGATGACCTTTTCCTTTACTCTCCCTCATGCTTGCACTCATCTTTATTTTGTTTTTTTCTCTCATCCTAACTTCACAGCACCCCCACCAAATGATTGCCCCTGTTTGAATTAAATGATTTAATCAAACATGAAAACAAACAAGCATTCCTGTGCCCCTCACTTACGCGCTTGTGTAGTCTCTCTGCCTCTTCCTGGTAGGCAGCCAGTTGCTGTTTCCACTGTTTGACGTTGGCAGTGGACTCCAGCAGAGCTGCCGTTAGCTTGGCATTGTTTCCCTTTAGTGCCTCCAGCTCAGCTTCCCAGTGTTTTGTCATGGCTGGGCTACAGAACACAGGGAGATGCATGCTGTCAATTTATCAACAGTGACATAAGATGATAAATGCTCATGTTTTCGTGCTATAGAAGTAATCTGGGAACATATGAAACTGATGATGTCTGGTGGAAATCTGCAAAATCCATCAATCCATCCATCCACCCACTGACCAATCCATCCATCCATTGACCAATCTATTAACTGTTAATCAGTGGTAATGGTAATAAAGGATGTTGAAGATGGAGCTGCCAGGCAGGAGGAGAAGAGGAAGACCACAGAGAAGATTCATGGATGTAGTGAAGGAGGACATGCAGAGGGTTGGTGTGAGGGAAGAGGATGCAAGGGATAGGGTGAGATAGATGCAGATGATCCGCTATGGCGACCCCTAACGGGAGCAGCCGAAAGAAGAAGAAGAAGAATGGTAGTAATGGTAATGGTAATTGCTAGAATGGATAAATAATTATACTTAACGTTGTTATGGTGTTATATGTTTTTAATAACTGTACTTCTAACAAGTTTTGCATTTCTCATTGTAACCCATATTTTTGTTGGCCTTGCTTAGCTGTGCATTTTTATCTCTGCCATGATGGTTATGCTTTTTGTTCATCTGTATGTTAGTGGGATTACACAAAAAACTTCCAGGCAAATTTTCCTGAAACGTGGGTATGTGTTGAATTAAATCTGCTTAAACAGTCATATTGTGGGGGCCTGTCTCCCTTTTGAGGACAAAAAGCAAGTCCCCATGATTTAAATCATTAAATTTTAGCCTGAAGACTGGGTTTAAAGTCAGTGTAAGGGTTAGGATTAGGATTAGGACAGTAGTAGTCCTGGTTAGAGTTAGAGTAAGTCCTCAGCAAATGAATGTAAGTCAATGTAATGTCCTGTGTGTTTCTGTGTCCATGTGGTTGGGTGTTTGGGAATGCAAGTAAAAGGTCATTTTTCCCAAAGTATTTCAGTTATTTTATAAAATGCATTCGTAATTGTAGTCTCACTAGTTAATCTAGAATTTACAGACAGATGTAATTAAATTAATGAAAATGGTAAAAATGATTTTGGTTTGTGTTCATGTCATGTAATTAATATGAAACCTTATGCAAAATTAAATAACATAAATAATATCTTTCAGACAGAATATTTATAAATAGACACGTGATACAGGGACCAAAGACTGCAGTGGGCACTCAGGCTTGAGGTCGGCACTTCACAGGCAGTAGCTGTGAAAGCAGCTGTCTGCCACATGAGCTGTAATCTGAGATTATATCCTTTAGACTGGCTGGAGCCTAATCTGGTCCAGCTACTCACAGATGAGAAGTGATTGAATGTGAGTGAATTTCATGATAGAAAGCCATGTCCATATGAAATAAAGTGCATATGTATATATATATATATATATATATATATATATATATATACACACACACACACACACACACACACACACACACACACACACACACACACACACACACACACACACTCACTATCCACTTCATTAGATACACCTTGCTTTCAGAACTGACTTAATTCTTCATGGAAGAGATTAAACAAGGTTCATATTGACATGATAGCATCACACAGTTTGTCAGCTGCACATTCATGATGCAAATCTCCCTTTTTACCACATCGCAAAGGTTCTCCATTGGAGTGAGATCTGGTGACTGTGGAGGCCATTTGAGTACAGTGAATTCATTTTCATGTTCAATAAACCAGTTTGAGATGATTTGAGCTTTGTAATATGGTGCATTATCCTGCTGGAAGCAGCTATCAGAAGATGCTTACGCTGTGCTTATAAAGGGATGTAATAGTAATAGCAATAGTAGTCAGGTTGGCTGGTTTGATGTGTTGTGCGATCAGAATGCTCTTCTGCATACCTATATTGTAACGAGTGATTATTTGAGTTACTGTTGCTTTCCTATCAGCTCAGAGCACTTTGGCCATTCTCCTATGTCCTCTGGCATTAACAAAGGATTGTCACCCAGAGAACTGCTGCTCACTGGATATTCTCTCCTTTTTTTAGACCATTCTCTGTAAACCCCACAGACAGCTGCATGAGATCAGCAGTCTCTGAAATACTCAGACCAGCGCGTCTGGCACCAACAAACATGCCACATTCAAAGTCACTTAAATTACCTTTCTTCCCCATTTTGATGCTCAGTTTGAACTTCAGCAGGTCATTTTGACCATGTCTCCATGCCTAGATGCACTGAGTTGCTGCCATATGATTGACTGATTAGATATTTGTGTGAAGTTGAACATGTGTACCTAACAAAGTGACCAGTGAGTGTATGTTATTCTGTATTATAAATAGTAAATAAATATGTGTGCATAGTATATTATACATATTAATAAGTACAAATTTAGGAGGCACATGTTTCTGCTGTACACCTCCCCTATCAGATCTATGCACTGCATGCAGTATCTTTGTTTTAGATTTATGTATTTTCTATTCCCTGTCATAGCATAATGTCTGACTTTGGCGTTATGAGATCTAAACTCTGCTGAGTACCTGCATCAAGTCAAGTATCCCTGAAAAGGAACTCCTACTCCCACACATACTTCACAGCAATTTTACACAGTAGTGCAAACACAAAAGAAAGCTCAGTTCACTCAAGGGGTGATGAGGGTCTATATGATCCATAACAGTGTTTTCATTTTTGTTTTGTTCCACCCCCTCACTGACACACACATACTGTATAGCCCACTGTATATGCTCACACACTGCAGCAGCACTCCACTTTTCCATAACACCCACTCTGTGAAGAGTAAAAACGAGAAAGCCCAGAAAGAATTCACTCAGGACTCCCACGGTGCCTTTGGTTCTTACACAACAGCCACCCCCTCCATGAGTGCAAGTGTGTCTGCATGTGTGACGCATAGGAGGGAGACGACACCTCATCCTACACATGCACATATTACCAGACACACAACCAAACACACACACTACACACATACACACATATACTCATACACAGATGGAGCAGAGCTGTCACCAAGGCATGCCTCCCTGCCAATGTATAAACCCCACACTGCACCAGCTCAGAGAGCCAGAGTGCAGGCGAGACGTCAAGATGTGAAGATGGAGACAGACGGAGACAGCAAGGGAGAGCGACAAAGGGAGAATTAGAGAGTGCAAGATGTTTTGACACTGGTCTTCTTCTTCATTAAATGAGCCTGGCTCAAAGGTTTCAGGGGGGTACCTGAACACAATTCTGGCAGACGACGGCGAGCAGAAGGTGTGTGTGAGACACATAAAACACATGGAGGGTAAGTTAACTGCTGCTGTGCCACTGAACTACTATTATTTACACTTCATAAATCTATTACAGGAATTTATAGTAGTAGAAATTTTTCAATTAATGAATCTTAAGTATTTTTGATGTACTTAAAAAGAATTAAGGTGGTATTTTAAAAAAGCAATTATTTCCTGTTTGTATCAATTTGAAATTGTAAATGCAATGGCGTTAACTCTTAAGTGTTTTGATCTTTTTCATCTTTGTGAAGCATTTAACCAGAATGTATCATGACAGACAGTAAATAATCAGATTTAATGCAGCCTCAGATTCATATTTATTTTATTAATTGTATTTTTTATTTAACTTTAATTTATTTTAAGAAAAATTCTGAATGTTTCTTTGTTTTGGACATAACCTGTACACACTGTCAATACATCATTAGCATCTGCAGTTTATTATGTGCTTTACCACTTCCCCATGTCAAGTATATTCCTGCCATATGCTCAATAAAGATACCGAACACAAAGCGTAAACTTATTTCTACAGCTCTCTTATGTTTCTGGCACATCCTGACCGCTGTTCATTGTCAGGTAGGTTCTTCCTCCTCACACAGCAATAAGCAGAGAGGCTGAGCAGTTGCCATGGCAGCACCAGAGGAACAGAGACATTGGCTCAGTCTCCTTTTACAGAAGCCTACCACAAACCCACTGACAGACGCCTACATCCTCCAAAACTAGAGCGCCATTCACATGCAGCCAGGGCAGTCCCAACAAAAGGTCTTACAACATTCAGAAAACCATTCAAATTGAGTCCAATGCATACCTGCCAAACACGCTCACATCTGGATATAAAAAACTCTCGCATGGACTTGCTGTCTCTCATCCTCCTCTATCTGCTTCTGCTCCCTGCCCCCTCACATGCCTGCCTACACAACCCTGCTAAGCAACATATATATGCTATGCAGACAAGTCATTGTCATACACAGATATACAACAGAGAAGACAAACCATCAAAGAGGCGGGTGAAAAACAGCAAAAAACAAGTGTGTGCAAGTCTCTGCTGTCTTTCCACACTAATCTCCAAATCCTCACAAAATAGCATACAAGTAAACACATTAAAATACGCTATAAACACTGTACTCCTTTTTGTGGATTTCAACTACATAATTAAACAAGTGGTCAAAAAACATATTTTAACATCTGTTCCAGAAACGTGAGTCTGATGATATAAGACTCAACTGGAAAAGTATGAATCACTGAGAGAAAGATAGAAAAATGAAGTGTTATGTGGTAAAATATTTTGATGGTCCTTGCATCTACCCTCAGTACATATGCCTCTGAGAATATGAGAGACAGAGGTTTGCTTGTTACGTCCACATTTGCCATTGCGAATGCAGAGAGTCGACCCCGTCTCCCACGCATGCAGCATTAATAGACACATCAGCAGCAAGGCTGCAGCAGGCAGTGGGTGTCCTCTCTACATCCCGCTCTCACTTCACAGATCTGTAAAGCCTTACAAACATCATCGTGTAGCAGTAATTAAACATATACTTTAAAGACTTTCCAACATTAATAACAATGCTTCTTAGTGTACCTAAGTTTTCTAATTTTATGCTTGAATGTAAAAAACGTATCCAGTCAGACACCAGTATTTAAACAAAAAAAGAATGATAATACATTAAGCGATTGATTTATATCTTTAATTAATAAGAATCGCAGCCAGAGAAATAATAAAAATTGGCACAAGTTACAGAGATTTTACAAATGAAAAGACCTGTGTGTACAGTGAACTACAAGTGACATTAAATAACATTTCCTCTCCTCAGACAAAAGAAAAACACTCACTTGAACAACTCAAACTGATTGTCCATTCCCGTCTGTTCAGTTTATTTATTGTGCTGAGAATGTGTGCAGTTGGTGCTGTTTAGGTATGAGTGACTCATGTACAGACTTTATACAATGCACCTCTCCCTCTGTCATTCTCTCTATTCCCAGTTTCTGACACACTCTCTCTATGTCTGTCTGTCTTGCTCTCTCTCTCTGCCTCCCACTACCCACAGTATGTTATATAAGTCTTACATAAATGCTTCATCGACACCTTTTTGGCACTGAGCCTCACAACCACACCTTTTCAGAAAGCCATTATACACAACAAAATATTTATAGGACTCTTTAACCTCTGTATCGTACAGTCTAATGTATAAACCTGGATTAACAATCACAAGCAACATGAATAATCCATTTCAAAGGAATGTATACAACAGTACTGGTGCATGCATAGAGGTGACACTGACACCTACTCAGTCAAGAGATTTGAATTTGCATTTAAAAGGATGTTATTGCATTGCAGTAGGCATACATAAAATTAGAAGTCTGTTTGAGTTTCCTCACTGAGCATGCTCAGACTGAACAAAACGAATAACTTAAATGATTTCTCAGTTCTGAGAAACACTCAAAGTTACATCTTTTGCTGGTCCACGTGAAGTGACAGTGTGTAAATATCACTGATATCACTGAAATAAAAAGTTTAATTTTTCACTGCATTCTTCCTTACTGGAGGTTTGGTGTGCTGGTTTAACCTTACTTTTTAGAAACACGCTGTGCATCAGTTTTCAGAAAGAATACCCTCCCTGTTGCTGATCTGCAATCAGGCTCCTATTTTTGGAAAACTTTGGGCCTGAACATTTTTGTTTTGCGTAGTTATGGTGTCGCAGTAGTCAGGACTTGAACTGACATTCCTATCAGAAAGAGCAGACCCGACAAGTCTTAAACTGCTCCCTAGAGAGGAAAAACATGAGAGAGTAGCGGTGAATAGAAGGAGTTCACTACCATGCTGACATGCAACATATAAAGGTGCACACAGACTAAAGGAAAGCCAAAAGAAGAAGAGAGGTGCAGGATATACACCTGTGCCTCAGACAACAGACAAACAACCATATTAATCAGTTAAGTTTAGTATAGTTTGCATGAAATATGACTGAGACAGCGAATGCATACTCAGATGGTTACAACTGCGTTAGGTATGAAAAACATAACATTGAGAATTCATAATACGGGATGTACCTGTGTGCAAAGGCCAGTGCATTCTGCGCCGGCTCAGGACGAGCATCTGAGTTGGGAGTCGTGTCACAGATTTCATCTGTGCCGTTGATGTTTTCCATGGGAGGAGTCACCGGAGTCAAAGGTGACGAGAGCTCACCTGCTGGAGACTCCTACATGTGGAACACAGTTATTCAGCTGTTACTGTCAGTTAAACATAATAATCAGTCAGAGCATTTATTAAACATATCTTAATAATTTTTATTCTCATTGATCAGCTATGATCAGCTAAGACAGGAAACAATGAAAAGCCCAACAATTCGCCAACATTTGGTATTTGTCCAGATATGGATATATCTTGTGCTCTGAGGTCACTAATTTTAAATTAAACTTATAATGGCATCATGAAAGTTTTTCCATCTCCTACACTTTTATTTCTTAATGTCGTCCAGTTGCCTTTTAAAAATGGCTGTGTATTTAGAATAGGATATCATTAAAACTCCTGTAGGTCCAATGTGTAGGTGGCCTAATACGTTTGGCCATACATAATAGATCATTTATAGTTCATTTGAGAAGAGACTTAAGCAGTTACTGACCAAAATTTAATCAACACTTTTCAAAATCATTTTCAACTTTTGTTCTGTCCTTTGCTCTGACAAAACAAGACATTTTATGCTTTGGTGCTGTAATTTTGAGGAAAGACTGAATCATATGAAAAATATTACGACTGGTTAATTCATAAATAGGATAGTTGTTTTGGGATTTCACAGCACAGGTGTTTGTCCTTGCTCAAGATAGCTGCTACCAAGTTCCTTTCTATTCAGTATGAATGAATCAGTGTTTTCTTCAATGCCTTCATATTCTCCATTCCAGTTTATCCCAAACGTGCTCAATAGGTATGAGGTTAGGGCTCTGTGTGGGCCAGCCAAGTCCCTCCACATCAAACTCATCCAACCATGCCTTTATGGACCTTTCTTTGTGCACAATCATGCTGGAAAAGAAAAGAACTTCCCCAAATAGTCCTCACAAAGTTGGAAGCACAGAATTGTCCAAAATATCTTGGCCAGCAAACCAACCCCAAAGTATCATCCCTTCTTCACCTAACTTTATAGCTGGCACAGTGTAGTCAGGCAGGTAACGTTCTCTTGGCATTCACCAAACCCAGACTCATCCATTATGCTGACAGATACAGAAACTTGATTTGTCACTCTGTAGAATATTTTTCCACCATTACAGAGTCCAGAGGCGGCATGCTTTACACCACTCCATCCAACACTTGGCATTGTGCTTGGTGATGTAAGGCTTGCATATAGCTGCTCAGCCATGGAAACCTATACCATGAAGCTCCAAACTTTTTGTGCTGACGTTAATGCCAGATGAGGTTTGGATCTCTGCCATTATTGGGTCAGCAGAGCATTGGGCAACTTTTATTCACGGTGTGCCTCTGCACATCAAGTTACAGATTGGTGACCCCGATCTGTAACTTGATGTGGTTTGCCACTTTTTGGCTTAGTTGCCATGGATCCTAAATGCTTCCACTTTGCAATAATGCCACCTATAGCTGTTAATAGAATATCTAGGACAGAAGAATTTTCACAAACGGATCATTGCAATGGTGGCATCCTATTACTTCTGTACCACACTGGGATTCAGTGAGCTCTTTAGGATGACCCATTTTTTTCACAAAAGGCATACGGCATGGCTAGGTGCTTGATTTTATAAACCTGTGACAATGGGACTGAATGAAACGCTTGAATTCAGTCATTAAAAGGTGTGGCCCAATTCTTTTGTCCATATAGTAATTATCATAATGCTTATGATAATTAAAATATTACATGAGGTATAGTAATGTCTGTGATATAAGTAACTCTATTATACAATGACAACAAGATAAAAAAAAAGATTTATTTGAAAAAGGAGGTTTGAGAAAAAAATAGATGATAGAGGTGTAAGTATTTGGGGATGTTGGGGTTGTTGTCTGTCACTAACAAAGCTCTCACTACTGTGTTGCTCAAAATTTATACATTCCTATTGGCCATTGAATTAGGTTTCTATAGCACTGGGAAATTACAGAATTACAGATTAATTCTTATCTTTATATCCCATAGCACCCCAGGATTATACAAGAGACAAATCATTTGGCTACTGCACTTACATAAAACAAAGCTATTAAGATTCAATGCTCGGGCACAATACAGTAACACAATGGCATTGCCTGTACGTCTCTAATGGGCAAGAAGGAAGTGAGAGATAAGAGGAAGATTATGGCTCATTTTACATTTTGCGCTCCACATTCATTAGTATATGATTTAATATCTGTTCATGATGCAATTCCACTGAGACATGGTCTATTGGAACCACCATATAGCATTTAGCTCTGTTCTATTCTATTTATTTGTTTCTCATAATTTTTAGTTCATTACGAGGAGGGAAAAAGATGATTAGAATGAAAAGCCAGCAAGCATGTGGGTGAAACACTGTGGGGAGTGGGGCACACCAGTGTAGACCACTGCAGCCTTTACAGTTACAGTCACCGTCTTTATTCACCACTGTAATCCTGATGAGGACATAGCACGTGCAGCCTTCAACTCCAGGTGAGGGTGAAGTTGTTCTCTTGGCTTCATTAAAAGACTTCCTTACATGGGAAGAACAAAGCACTGTAGCATTTCAACCCATGTGGGCAGCAGCATTTATAGTAGACTGCAGTACAGCAGGGGGCCTGCTGCCCTAGCCTCCATTATAAACAGATAGGGACATGAAGTCTGTTAACAGAGCTGGGATTAAAGAACAGAGTTCTCTGGGGATTCTCACCTAAAACAAGTGCGTTTTCTCTCAGGTGCAGTCACAAATGCCTGACAATACTCTATACTCTCACAAACACACAGGCTAATTAAGTTCTCTAATTTACATAATTTTCAGAGAGTCCATAATGAGTTGTGTTTTTTAATGTATGGAGAAGATACACAGAAAAAAATTAACATTTTGGTATAATATGCCAGAGGCTGCATATAAAACATGGAAGTACCTTCAGGGTCTGAAAAGTCAAACCAATCCAGAAGCGCCTTAAACTTGCAATTTTTCTAATGACCAGCAGGGAGGGAGTCTTCTGGTTGCAACTCTGTATAGAAGTCTTTGAGCAAATAACCCTGCTTTTATCTTAATGTATTACCTTAATAAATACTTTTCTAATGAGTTTATGGCCTCAATTATTTGTTTAATGCCTTCTTCAACATAGCATTAGGGCCATTTTGTAAATTATGGTGCCATTTAGAAAAAAATACATGATAATGTATTTTAGTTGTTCAGTGCCCCTTTGTTTCTCACTTGGATCCACTCTCACTCATGACATGTGGCTACAAAAAACTGGCATCAGTCAAAATGCTCAACCTGAGGCTTCAGTACTGGAGTCGATAATCCAATAGGTAACATTATGTTAGCTATGTTTATGTGTCCCCTGCAGTGAAGTGGTTTATGCATTTGCCCTACAAGCAAAAGGTCACTGGTTCAATTCCAGATGGGGAGACAAGCCCCTCTCACTCAGGAAAGGCATCTGGGGTAAAGCCTCTAGCAAATTACAAATGCAGATTAATCTGCTGTGGCAACACCTTCAGGAGAATACAAAGGAGCAGCCAAAGAAACAACTATGTTAATCTTTAATATAAAGTGTATGATTATTATTATTGGTTTAGTTGTCGTGTGATCATTAAAGGTACTTTACCTGATGTAATATGAGGCTAGATGCCATGGTTAATGCACTATCGTGCTCACATGAAGGATTTGCAGCAGCAATGGTGGCACAGTGTCACCATGAAAATATATGATCTGACACTCAATTTGTTTTTTGTTTGGTGCAGATTGAACAAATAATTACAGAGATATGGATAAAAATGTGCATTTTTTACCAATTTCAGCCACGGCGCCAGAAAACGGCAATAGTGTCAGACAAGACACGGTGTTGCCATGAACATGCATGATCCCACGGCCCGTTTGGTTTTGAGTTTATGAAGCTTGAATGAATACTTACACTTCAGCAAAAGTATATATAACACACAACAAATGAACCTGTTTCCCCATAAACCACTCAGCTGTTGCTCTAGCAGTATGCTTAGGGTGATTGTTCTGTTGGAAGTTGGACCTCTGCCCTACTCCCAAATCCCTAGAGGACAAAAACAGGTTTTCCTCAAGAATTTCCCTATATTTACTACCATCTATCATTCCTTTAATTCTGAGCAGTTTCCCTGTCCCTGCTGATGAAAAACATCCCTAAAGCATGATACTGCCACCATCATGCGTCTTTGTGGGTATGGTATTCTTGGGATGATGAGAAGTGTTATGTTAGCGCCACTAAATCTGGCCACTCTTATGTAAAGCCAAGCTCTAAGGAATGTCTCTTTGTTGCTTCTCTGATTAATGCCCTCCTTGCCCAGTCTGTGAGTTTTGATGGACAGCCTCTCTAGGCAGGTTTGTTGTGGTGCCATATTCTTTCATTTTGTGATGATGAATTTAATGGTGCTCCATGGGATTTTCAAAGTTTCAGATACAATGTACTCAACATTTTTGCCCCTGATTTGTTTGGAGAGTTCCTTGGTCTACATGACGTTGCTTTCTTGATTGTGCCTCTTGGTTAATGGTGTATATATTCACAGAACAGTTGTATATATACACTTAGATAATGTAACACTTAGATTGCACACGGGTGGGCCTTATTTAACTAATTATGTGACTTCTGAAGGTAAAATCCAGATCTTATTTAGCGGCTTCATGGCAAAGGGGTGAATATTTCAATTCAATTCAATTTTATTTATATAGCGCCAATTCACAACAAAAATCGCCTCAAGACGCTTCACACTGTAGGGTAAAGATACTACAGTGTTAAAGGGAAAACCCCAACAATCTGATG
>VUQH01078519.1:1818-11858 GCA_015106775.1 Etroplus canarensis
ATAAATGAAATTGTTCAATTCAAATTGCTGTAGTCACAAGAGCCACTGTTTGAGTGCAAACTTAGCCACCTATTAGATGGAATTTGCACCTTTAAATAACAAGCTATCTTGATAGTGTTGACCTTTAAGTGGACAGACAGCCCTACTGTCTATTGTGGAGGAAGCTGGTGCATATTAACCATATTTTGCTCACTCACAGAAGAATAGCAGCATGAGTGAAAGGGAAGGTTTACAAGACAGTAGCGTGTCATGATGTATGATCTGAGGATAGTGGCACTGATGAAAAGACAGGAGGCAGAGCTGGAAGTGGCAGAAATGAAGATGTTGAGATTTTCGCTGGGAGTGACCAGGATTGACAGGATTAAAAATGAGTACATCAGAGCGACAGCTAAAGTTGAGAAGTTTGGAGACAAAGTCAGAGATGCAAGGTTGAGATGGTTTGGACATGTTCAAAGGAGGGATAGTGGATATATTGGACAAAGGATGTTGAAAATGGACCCGCCAGGCAGGAAGAGAAGAGGAAGACCACAAAGGAAGGTTCATAGTTGTAGTGAAGGAGGTGAGGGAAGAGGATGCAAGGGATAGAATGAGATCGAGGCAGATGCTATGCTGTGGCAATCCCTAATGGGAGCAGCCGAAAGAAGAAAAAGACTCACTTTCATTTAACCTCTTCTTTGGAAGCTACATTGTTCAGACACTTGTAAGACATAAGTAAATGTTACAAATCCAGTATTCTACTAGAAAAACTGGATGAATCAGAATAAGCATCCCAGTTAAACTAACAAGGACTTTAACTGACACCAAGAAAAAAAACATTTAACTCAACCCTGTCCAAAAACATTTAAGCACAATTACATTGCAATATCCAATACCCAGTTAATGTAATGCTATAGGACCTTGTTTTTGTCTCCTCTTAATTTATGTACTAACTAGTCATAAAATAGGCAAAGATAAATGGGAACATATTTTCCCTGACAACATATTTTTTTCTTCATTTTTTTCATTTTTTACATAATTTTTCAGTACACACTCACTTTCTCAAATGCCCGATTTAAGTAAAAGTAACCTAACAAAATTAGTCCAAATGACTGTGTTTAAGTAGCAAAGCGAAGCTAGTTTAGAAAATGTTGCCCCGTTGCCACTGTGCTGATGAAAAGCGTCTAATAAGACAGTCATTAGATTTCCATTATTGAAGGCATGCTGACAAGCTGGCTGCTTAAAACAACTTTACATAAACCCACAGTACTGGGTTTAAAAAGGCAATTCATATTGTGATTCAAAAAGACACTTTAGCAATATCTAAATCATTACCTTGTAAAGTGGGAATGGATGTAATGAGAGATTCTCTCCCTGGAACACATTTAATTTAAATTGCAAAGGCTGACCTTTTTTATTCACCACATTCCACAGCATAGGTCGCAATTCTTATACAATGAGTTTAGTCATGTTCATACCCCTTGTCATCATTCCGCCATTAGTTTCCTATTCAAACCATATGAAGATTGCTCGCATACACTGAATTTCTTACAAGCTCTTGTTTGATGCTTGGAAATGTTTACTTTGCCATTACCAAGGTCCCTGCTTATTGTATCCATCTGTCTCTGTGCTTAGTTCCCCGTGGGCAAAGTCTTACTAAGAGCAAAGGTGTTATTTTTTCCCCTCTTGTACCTCACTTTCCTGGAGAACCTGCTCTTAGGCTTTACAAATAAACATTTTCAAGCAAATCATTTCAACCTCCAACTGGTAACCCAGCTTTTCGTTGTTTGGCTTCTAGTGGTCTTCTTCTTGGTGAAGTTCAAGTGTTTACTCACCAATTGCCCACAAGATTTTATTTTTGCCCACAACACTTTTTTTTTACACCATCCCAGAAGCTGCATTTCTTCTATTCTAGAAAAAGCAAAAGTTGTTATACCTTTATTACGTTTATGCTATCTGCTGTGGCAGTTTCAAAATGAAATTGTCCCAATATCAAGTTCTACTGATATAAAACAAATAAAAATAGAGAACGTGTGATTTTTTTAACTTTAAAAAGGAAGAAAAAAAAAAGTCCACCAGTTTTGCACAGTCCTTTCAATTAAGTATAACCACTTACGTTCTGTGAAATAGGGTGATTTGATCCATATGAATGTTCATGTTTTTTGAGAGAACGGTTGCATCTTACATTATTATCCAGAAGTACCTGGGCCCCACAGGCACCACTGGTGTTGCAATGAAAACTTAGAAGCAGGTTCTCATTGATAAATGTTTTGTGAAACAAGTCTTAGATTTACATATGGTTATATTCAAGTTATAGTTTGACTTGACAGGGATTAGTATGGAATGAATTTTAAATTTCTTTTTTCAGTTTTTTCACATAAAAAAATTACTAATGTGGATTAATCCCCTGTGAAGACCCCTTGGGGAGAACACAGGGGAGCAGCTGAAGGTACATCTGTCAGATAATACTCACCTTAGTTGAATATAATTATGACAAGATGTTTTTAAAAGGTTGACTACACAGCCAAACATGAACTCTGACATCACTACAATATTTTGCCATCCAAATAATTTGTAGCAATAATGTAGTTAAGTTAAATCTCAAATATGTTAATACTACTGCTTCTACATAATAATAATAATAACAATAATAATAATAATAATAATAATAATAATAATAATAACCTTGCCTCTTACACTATGACAGCAGTTGGGACAGGCACCAGCCCCTTCAGCAACCTTCAACCCTGAATTAGATACTGTAAGTGGAAGAGTATGAATGGATAGAGTATTACAATATAGAATAACATTGTGAAAATGATTATGTAGCAGTGATATTTAATGTTGTATGAAAAAGTATAATTTTACCCAGCCACCAGGCTGTCTACACTCTGACTCTTGTGTATGTGATCTTCTTTCATGGAAACTGCGATCTCTCTACAGACCTTTCTTCCCAGCTGGCTCTAAGTTTTCCCTGCAATCAGGACAAAATCTTACAGGGAATTGTCAGAAACCCCCAAAAATGTACTGAAAAGCTCTTTCATACATTCACTGGCCAGTGAATGGCTTAAATTTCACTTTATGTTTTGACCTTTTCTGATCATAGAGAGCAGGCAGGTGTAGTAAAAGCTTTCCTCAAATGGCTGAGTAGTCTGCCATTCGAAGCACATCCAGCATCATTACTGTCCAAGAGGCTATAAATTAGCCATTAGCAATAGATGGTTTCTTTTCTCTTCTTCACCTCCTATGCTTCTTTTGTTTCTATTCCCTGACTGCATGTTGTTTTATGATCAGTTCCCAGCAACATGTAACGTTCTTATGTTTGAAAGGGAGTTTTAGTTTTTTATTTGTTTATTTTTAGTGCACAATTCATGTCTGCATTAATCTTTACTTACACTGCTATTCATTAAAAAACTGTCAGTATGATCAGATTTATACTGAACTGATAGCCAGTTATGATGTCAACAGCTTTTCTATATAATAAGTTTTGAAAAAAAAAATCCTGTCTAATCAAAGTCTTTTAGTATCAACAACTGACAGCCTGAAGGTTTAAGAGGTGGCTCCAAAACCTTTTAGCTTGCTCAATGGAAGAAAACAATTTTAAAAAATGTATCAAAATATCCATATGTAATGCTAAGTATGCCATCTACTTTTTATTTGCATTTATTTCACATAATGTAAAAAAAAGGTGAGAGAAATGTGTACAATATTGAAACTTGGTGAAACATGTCATGGTCCTTGGTCCGCTTGTAGTGGACTCCCCTCTTTTCTCCCTCTCTCTCTTCTGGTGTTTCTCTCTTTCTCTCCCCTATCAGTGTGTGTGTGTGAGTGTGTGATAACCTTAATTGTGCTTAATTACAGGAGCAGGTGTGTTTCCCTGAAACCCCCTTGCCACACCTGTTTTCTGTCCTGCTGATTAGCTGGGAAGACTCTTAAGCGGACCTGGAACTCTCACTCATTGCCAGATTGTTGATTAGAACTGCACAGTAAGCCTGTCATACTTCTTCCTGAGTTTAAGCTCCCTTGAGAACTGTGCATCTCCCTGATCTCTGACCTTTGCTTCCCCTGTTTGGCCCTGCGTTCGATTCATGCACAGATACCTGAAGCCTGGACCACACCCTGGATTAACCCTTACACACTGGGAATTGGATTCACTGGACCTTCACCAGAGAGAGAGCTTGCAGCATCTTGTACAGCACCAAAGCACTAAGACTTGTATTATACACTGACTGTTTCACTATTAAAACTCTTTACCTTGAGAACTGTGATCCGCATCCTGAGTCCTTCCTTGGGCTTTAGATCATGACAGAAACATATCCAACTTTTGCAATCTTGTAGATAAATTTGGTTCTTTCATGCATTATATTTTCAACATTTTTAAGAAAATGACTGGATGGAAATTCTCAGTATGTGTAGATTTTGTGCCGTACATTGATTTAAACGACTTCATTTTATATGGAAATGTTCAAACATTATCCTTAGATCAATAGATGGGATTGACTTGCCAAAATCCAGCATTTTTTAGTCTATTAGACATCAAACCTGACCAGCTAACCTCAGTTCTCTAGGAAAACATTTAATTCAATGTTTGTTCCTTATACTCACTTGGCCCACAGCTTTGCAGAAAGACAACATCTGGTGACAGCAAATCGTTGGCTAGTCATGAATAATGATTCTGATTTTAGGCTCAGCTTGTACTCACTAGAGAACAGTTTGATCAACAGCATTTTGTTAAGAGCTTAAATGAAGACCTGTCCATTTGTCCACCCCCCTTTAAAAAAAAAAAAATATATATATATATGTGTGTGTGTGTGTGTGTGTGTGTGTGTGTAAAAGAGTATATAAAACATTATACATAGAGTTGCCTTAATGCAAAATTGTATTACTTTACATACTTTATATGGCTAATTTTGGTTCTGGTACCTTGAAATTCAATATTGTTTACAGTGTATCTGGAAAGTATTCATAGCGCTTCACTTTTTCCACATTTTGTTGTGTTACAGCCTTATTCCAAACTGATAAAATTCATTCTTTCCCTCAAAATTCAACACACAACACTCCATAATGACAATGTGAAAAAAGTTTTTTTGAAATGTTTGCAAATTTATTAAAAATGAAAACTCAAGAAATCACATGAACGTAAGTATTCACAGCCTTTGAAATGAAGCTCAAAATTGAGCTCAGGTGCATTCTGTTTCCACTGATAATCTTTGATATCTTTCTGCAACTTAATTGGAGTCCACCTGCAGTGAATTCAGTTGATTGAACAAGCATAAAGTCAAAGGAATTCTCTGTAGACCTCCAAGACAAGATTGTCTCGACACACAAATCTAGGGAAGGGTACAGAAAAATTTCTGCTGCTTTTAAGGTCTCAATGAGCACAGTGGCCTCCATCATCAGTAAATGGAAGAAGTTTGGAACCACCAGGACTCTTCCTAGAGCTGGCTGACCGTCTAAACCGAGCAATTGGGGAAGAAGGGCCTTGGTCAGGGAGGTAACCAAGAACCCTATGGTCACTCTGTCAGAGCTCCAGCGTTCCTCTGTGGAGAGAGGCGAACCTTCCAGAAATAAAATAATCTCTGCAGCAATCCACCAAATAGGCCTGTATGGTACAGTGGCCAGACAGAAGCCATTCCTTAGTAAAAGGCACATGGCAGCCCACCTGGAGTTTGCCAAAAAGCACCTGAAGGACTCTGACCATGAGAAACAAAATTCTCTGGACTGATGAAAGAAAGAGTGAACTCTTTGGCATGAATGCCAGGCGTCATTTTTGGAGGACACCAGGCACCGTTCATCACCTGGCCAATACCATCCCTACAGTGAAGCATGGTGGTGGCTGCATCATGCTGTAGGGATGTTTTTCAGTGACAGGAACTGAGAGACTAGTCAGGATAGAGGGAAAAATGAATACAGCAATGTATAGAGACATCCTAGATGAAAACCTGCTCCAGAGTGCTCTTGACCTCAGACTGGGGCAACGGTTTATCCTTCAGCACGACAATGACCCTAAGCATACAGCCAAGATAACAAAGGAGTGGCTTCAGGCCAACTCTGTGAATGTCCCTGAGTGGCCCAGCCAGAGCCCAGACTTGGGCTGTGCACTGACGCTGCCCATCCAACCTGATGGAGCTTGAGAGGTTCTGCAAAAAAGAATGGGCAAAACTGCCCAAAGATACATGTGCCAAGCTTGTGGCATCTTATTCAAGAAGACTTGAGGCTGTAATTGCTGCCAAAGGTGCATCAACAAAGTATTGAGCAAAGGCTGTGAATATATACGTACATGTGATTTCTTGAGTTTTCATTTTTAATACATTAAAACATTTCAAAAAAACTTTTCATATTCTCATTATGGGGTGTTGTGTGTTGAATTTTGAGGGAAAGAATGAATTTTATTCATTTTGGAATAAGGCTGTAACACAACAAAATGTGGAAAAAGTGAAGCGCTGTGAATACTTTCTGGATGCACTGTATCATCTTGGATTTTTCACACACTGATGCAAGCAAGTGATGTTTGGTAACTCTTATCCAAAATACCCAAAAACGGTTGTAATGATTTTAACCACTGAACCATTACAGTAAAGGTTTCCTGGGCATCGCAGAATTAACCTCTCAATTTTCTGTAGTACCATATATGGTCATATCAGGTATCACTAACAGCTCTCTATAGTTTGCACATTTTGCTGTGATGTACATTTGATTTTAAACGAATTGTTATTTTTCCCATAATAACATAAATACCATAATAATGGAACTTCCCATAATAAAAAAAACTAATAAAATATAGAATCTATTTTTAAAGGTCACCAACATTCAAGACCGAACATATTAACAAGTAGTCAGACCCTTTGCTATGGTCAGGTCCATACTGTTGAACAGTAAGAACCACTTATCTCTTGACTAATACTATCCCTACAGTGAAGCATGATGGTGGTAGCATCATCATGTGGGGTTGCCTCAGCTGCAAGGACAAGGAGAGGAGAATAATACTGACTGAAGAATAAATGAAGTCAAACAGATGAAAAATACCTACACACAATATAAGATTTTGGTGACTTATCTTTCTGCACGGAAATAATACCTATACAGCCAAGCTTCAGGACAAGTCTCTGACAATCTTCAGAAACCTGAAGATGGCAATTCACAGAAGCTCACCATCTAATTTCACAGAGCTTAAGAGGCTGTGTCAGGAAGAATGGTATACAGTAAACTGTCCAAATTCAGGTTTGCAACACTTGAAGAAAACTACCCAAGAAGACTTTAAGCTGTTCTTGTCAACAGAACTTCTACATAACACTGAATCGAGGGTTTGAATACTTACAATATTATGATTTTTAGTAAATTTGTAAAGATTACTAAAAATTTTATTAATTTCTTAAGTATACCAGATTGATTGTAGATTGATGAGGAACATGTGCATTTTTTTCAATTTAACGTGCACAAAATGAATGAGTCTGAAGCGATTATATGACTGAGTAATTGACCATGCGGTAACACATGACATGACTGCCAATGTGCAATGTGTTTTGCCATGAAGACATAACTGTGCTTTTGTAATTGCACTCTAGTTTGGTATGTAATGAAAAGATGTACATACAGTTTTACATTAAAAATGTGTGCAGCAAAAGTACAAAAAATTCCCTAGCATGGTATGTTTACATATTTTAATCTTGAAGCAGCATCACATCCTACAGATCAATATATTACTTTTGACTTTATCCCCACCAGGCACAATCTCAAACAGGAACCCATCCATCCCACTGTGTCATTTGTTGTTAATGTGGCTCTTCCATTCTATGGGACTGCAATGGGACTGACAGCCTGTCAAGGCCAAGAATCACTTTGGAGCATTACAGAACACAAGGAGGATGGGTACACAAAAAAAAAACATGTACGAGTAATCATTCCTGAGTAACTCCCTGCCAAGACTTTTCATCAATAGTAATCTCAACAGCTCAAATACTGGTAGACCTAAATTCTATGTCACTTACATTTTTCAATCACTGTATTAGAATGAAGACTTTTTGTCAGACATGAAAACAATGTCAACATATATTAGATGGATTACTTATGGCATGTGGAAAGAGCTATCAAAGACAGAGAAGACCAAGTTTATGACATCAAACCAAGAATGAAAGTTTGCCAAAAAAAAGTCATTAGCTAGAAGGTTATTCTTATTCAAACAGAAGGAAGTTACACCTGCTACTTTTTTACAGTGGATGAGAAGTCATGCAATCTTTGAGAGTAGAAAAAATAGATAAACCATGAGAGGGTCTGTGTCTAAGTTCTATTCAACTTGGAAGCCATTTTTAATATACAAGGTGGTGTTGGATATCTGGTTGGTAACTGAAAGTAATAAATATGAGAATTCTCTTTCTCTCTCATTTACAGTTTTAATTTTTCTTCTGTTTTCTCTTTTATTTTTCTATTTATTGATTGAATACATATAAGTGGACTCATGACAAGCACAGTTGCAGGACAAATTCAATGAGCCTCTCTGGAATCATGGATGGGACCTCAGAGTAATGGAAAATGTAGTGTTTTTGCTTTGCTGGATTTTGAAATAGCCTGTCATTCACCCCAAGGGTAAAAGGAAACAAGGTTAAAGACTTGTGTTTTGTAAGAGGTCAGTGTGTGTGTGTGTGTGTGTGTGTGTGTGTGTGTGTAGGTGTATGTGTGTGTGTAACAATTACCATATAGCCATCAAAGAAAGAAAAATTCTGCAAAGTATGATCTAAGTTAATCAAGCTTAAACACTAGTTTTATTATACAAAACAAACACCATTTTACAGTTAGTATATCTTCTTCTGTGAATATTCAATATTCCAAGGCATTCTCTTGTGGTCTTCCTCTTCTCCTCCTGCTTGGCAGCTCCATCCTCAACATCCTTCCGTCCAATATA
Source organism: Etroplus canarensis (assembly GCA_015106775.1). Lineage (NCBI taxonomy): Eukaryota > Metazoa > Chordata > Actinopteri > Cichliformes > Cichlidae > Etroplus > Etroplus canarensis. Next base: position 10,694 of record VUQH01078519.1, read on the forward strand.
TCCACTATCCTGCCTTTGAACATGTCCAAACCATCTCAACCTTGACTCTCTGTCTCCAAACTTTTCAGCCTGAGCTGTCCCTCTGATGTACTCATTTCCAATTCTGTCCATCCTGGTCACTCCCAGGGAAAATCTCAACAGCTTCAATTCTGCCACCTCCAGCTCTGCCTCCTGTCTTTTTGTCAGTGCCACCGTCTCCAAACCACACATCACACTCCTTCCGGCGCCTGAAGCGAGCAGGCAGCCTTCCAAGTGGCTCCGCAAGTTTGTGTGTTTACGTGTGCTTTTCGTCAACTTTATTAGTTATTAGTTAGTTCACTTCATTAGTTAGCCCGTTATATATCCTGTTAGGGCCAGAGGCCGGGAGTAACTGGACCCAAGAGCTGACTCGACACGGAGGCGGAAAGTGGGTGCAAAAAAACTGATCTTTATTTACAGAATAAATGATGCAAAAACACTGGCGGAGACTTTGGATGAGTATAAGGGATTGAGCGGAGGCTGTGGAGTGCAGGGGAAGGGTGATCTGTGCGACCGGGTTCTGGACCGGAACCAAAGGATACTCTGTAACATAAGAAGTGAGACGTGAGTGGTGTGAATACTGGTCAGGTGCAGCGGGAGCAATTGGGTGTCAGTCTTACTGTTTGCTGGTGGAGGTGAAGGATGAGGAGAGGGCAGCCAGGACAGTCTGGGTGAGCGTGCGGAGGTCGTGGCAGAATCGGGGAAGGCAGGACGATGAGCAGGTGAGTACTTTCCAGGCAGCGCGTGACAGACGGTGAGAAGTGGAGCTGATTGGAGATGGTGAGTTTCCAGAGAACAGCAAACGGAGTACATCTTTGCTGGTTAGCAGACGATCTGGCGAGGACTCGTGGGGAGCGCTGGGCTTAAAAGGCTGATGGTTCCAACTGCCGACAGGCGCGTGCAGGAGGGCTGATGAGGAGACTCCACCCTGGGGTGGGGACTCCGAGACAGTGGAAAACACAAGCACTCACCCAGACCATGACACAGGATGACACGACAAGGGGCAAACAGGAAGACAGGATTTAAATAGACAAATGTTTGCAGCAAATAGACATTACAGTTTGTTGAGACTTAGTCAGAAGGAAAAAAGTGATGCATAGCCTACAGCCCACAGCTTGGATTGTGCAGCATATTTTTAATTTTTTGA
>VUQH01078524.1:3185-19415 GCA_015106775.1 Etroplus canarensis
TATCACAATACAGTGCATTTTCACTGTATTTTTACAGCTTATATAATCTAAAATGAATGGTATTCATGCATATCTGATCATTTTCTCCTTTCTCCTTTTATTCAAAACTTCTGGGCAAATGTTTAATTAAAAATGTAAAAATATCAAATTTTATTGGATGAAATACAAAAAACACTTTTTAAAAACAAATGATTATGGGCCTGACGTAAATATTTTATACTGCATAAATATTGTATTAAATACCAAATGTAAACATGGATATTTTCAAACCTAAACTGTAGCAGAGGATTGAGTCATGCTCGTATTTATATTTTTGCCTGTATCCATGTAGTATTGTGTAAGATTACAAACTATCATGCAAATGATGAACAAATATTGCCACGTATTTCGACAATTGAGTTACGTGAGTCTGATTGCATTAAATACCTGCAACATATGGTCCTTGTATGCGGGACGAAGAGCCATATGGCTGGCAAGCGTCAGAGGTTCTCTGCATGCTCAAAACTTTCCCGCAACCTCGCCATACTACCTCGTAGACCGGCGTAATTATGCGTGCTCTTAACTACAAGCAACCTTCCCTAGAATGTAATTGACGTACTTGCAGTTTTTTCCTACGCCAGCATACACTTGTTAAATCATCAGGGGCTTAACCATGCAACTGAAGCAATGTGTAACCACCTAGGCATGTGGAGCTAGCCTACAATAAAGGAAGGCTGCTGCTGCTAACACTGCTAAAGTTAGCAACACTGCAAACTAATCCGACATTGTGTGCAATGTTACACATGGCGTAAAGTACCACACATTTCTGTGACATTTAAAACATGATTTGATTATCAAAGAATGTGATTAATAGTTTAAATAGTGAATGTTTACAGTAACTGACTAGTCAGTTAAACATTGGCTAGGAAGATTCCTAGTAAACAGTGTATTTTTGTGACACCACAAACCAAACAATAGTAGAATGTGAAATGACTAACATCTTTATTCTGTCATATCAATTAATATTGTCAGATACTGCACAGCCCTAGTGCCTGTACCTTCTGCTGCTCCCTTGTATTTTCCCCAAGGGGTCGCCAAAGCAGATTAATCCATATTGGTAATTTTGCAGATGTTTTACACCAGATGCCCTTCTTGATGCAACCCTTCATGGTGAGATGGGCTTGTGTTCCCACCTGGAATCGACCCAGGGACCTTTTGTTTGTAAGGCAAATGTGTGAACCACAGCCCTAGTATCTGTATCGTCTCTTTTTTCCTTTATTCACCAAAAGCCTCTGAGTTCAACCTACCAGGCAACCAGTTAGAGCCTCATGACTTACCCATTCACACCATTACTCCTTGTTTCATTCCTTTTATTATGATATCAACAATTCCTCCTGCCTAACTTCTCTCTTGCAGCGCTCTGCTTAACAACAGTGACCCTCACTGACCCTCATACACCTTCACTGTCTTTCTCTGAGTAGCTAATGGCCAACAGGCCTCATCTCTCCATTGACCCCTTGCACATACTGAGGTGAATTATGGTACCTGAGCAGTGATCAAATGTAGCAGGTCCTGACACAGGCACATCAGTCCATAAGGGCCAGTCCAGGCAGACTAATGATGCAGATATTGGTAAATGATGGACAATGTTAAAGAGAGAAAAGGACAGACAAGAGGAGAAAGAGAAAGTGAGCTTATTAGCGCTGATTGCCTGATCATTGTGTTGGAAAGATTGTAGTGTTAATTCCTTCAGGGTGACTTCACCACAGGTGCCGCTCAGTAAGATGACTATAGACTTGCTATGAAAACCTGTTCTGTATCTGCTGAATATGGAATACTGTGGCTGATTAGCTGATGTGTTGTCTGTTGAAGTGATGCATCACTTTGCCCTTCGTTTGCATCTTATTTTTAACAGATAAGTCTATTTTTATTTTAATCACATTAGATTTTCAATTGCAGTCTTTGAAGGCAAGCTGTGCTTGTTATATGTACAGTATTTATTTGTTGGATGCATAGACCTCTCTCTTACAATCTCAGGCTAGTATAAATTCCCTGCAACATAACCTGATATTCCTCTGGACTTGGACACATTCTGCCTCCTACTGTTGGTGCTGAAGAGAGCCAATCACCTACATCACCCTCACTCCTCCTCACCCTTTCCTCATTCCTCCTCCAGTCTCTCCATCTCCCTGTTACTTCCTTTTTCCATGGCCAGAGACAGACGATGTGTGATGACAGAGGTGTCAGCACAGGTCACGGTGATCCTCTCCTGCCGTTCTGTTCCCACTGGCTCAGGAGTTGATACATTCCTCCCCTTTCTCAGTCTCCACCAATCTTCTGTTGCTGTTCTCAGGATCTACATTCCTGCCCATCAAGAGCTCTCACTGTCTAGCCTTACAAGGTCTTGTTACACTGGACTATAGAGGGAGAAAAGCCTGTGTGAATGTTATTCTGTCTAATCCTTCATCTTTTCTTCCACTCATACAGATTAGACTTTGTATGTCCATCGGTGCCTCTTTTACTTTACCTGCTTATCTGTTCTCCTTCTCTGGTCTGGGAGTTTCTGTTTAGCGCCCTTCTTTTCAGTATCTATACCTTCCAGTCCAGGCTAAGTCTGCACCTATGTGACATAGATAGATAGTGTAACTGGGGTATAAAATTAACACCATTTAGGGACCACATAGCAAAATTTTGAGGGTAAATAAATAAGAGTCATTTAACAAAACACCTCTAACTTTTTCAAACAATATAATTGTGTCCCTGCTGACCTCACAGTAATACAGTAGTGGTTTGGGTCACCTTTTTATCATCAGATATTTCACGTGACTTTGCATTTCTGCAATAATAATAATAATAATAATAATAATAATAAACATGCATACACTGATGCACAAAAGCATGATTGCTGGTACTTGATTGTTGAACAAAAAGTAAAAAATAATCCATCTAAAATTAATTGCTTTGTTCAGGTCACAAGTGCCACCACAGAACCATCCCCTGCATGAATTAGAAGAGATACATTAGGTACCCATCTCCCACAGGGATAAGAAAGATAAACAAATCCACACTTAGATTCACACCTATGGGCAATTTTGAATTTCTGCTTTACCAACAGCTTTACTTAGAAAGTTATGAAGCCCTGCGTGGAACTAACTTTCATGCTGTTTTTTTTGTTCTGTGTTTTTTTTGGCATCTTTCAACCGATTGTTTTGGTTTTTCAGCAAGCATCTACACTACTGCTTAACTGTTTGGGAACAACAGTTGGGAAAAAAACATGAAACACATGCTGGCCACCCCATTACAGTCAGAATTCTGGCTGACTGTTTATTCTTTGAATATTGCTGACACATTTTGGAGGTGTGTTTTGGGTCATTATTTTGTTGTAGGATGAAACTGGCCCCAGTAAAGTGCTGTCCCGAGGGTATGGCATGGCATTGCAAAATCTAGAGATAGCTTTCCTTCCTCAAGGTCCCTTCCACTCTGTACAAATCTCCTCATTTTACTACCTCCAAAGCACCTCCAGACCATCATGCTGCCTCCACCATGCTTGACTGATGGTATTACATGCTGTGCTGGCATCTTTTCATTTGTTCTGCAGCTCATAAATGTTGTTTCTGTTTGATCTGAATACCTCAAACTTGGACTCATCTGTCCACAACACCTTCTTCCAGTCTTCCATTGTCCAAAGTCTGCGCTCTTTTGCCTATCTCAGTTTTTTTCTTTTTATTGGCCAGTCTGAGATATGGCTTTTTCTTAGCAATTCTGCCATGAAGTCCAGCATCCTGGAGTCGCCTCCTCACTGTCAAGGCTGACACAGGTGTGTAAAGAGTACTATATTGTGCAGCTACCTGTTGACGACCTGTGAGGTGTCTGTCTTAAACTACATACGCTCAGATATTTGTTTTCTTGCATAGTTGTGCATCAGGGCCGCCCACGCCTTTTTCTGTCCTTGTTAGAGCAAGGTTGTGGTGTTAACCACAACCTGGTAGGGAGTAGTTGATAACATTGTAAGAGATTTTCAGTTTCCTTGCAATTTTTCACATTGAATAGACTTCCTTTCTAAACACAACAATAGACTGACAGGTTTCTGAAAAAAGTTCTTTCTTTCTGGCCATTTTGAGCCTATAAACAAACAAACAACTGATACTAAACTAAACTAAAGAATGCCATGCTCCTTTTTTTGCTAGTACAGTGGTTTTCAGCTGGGCAACACAATCTCAAAAGGGTTTTCTAATGATCAATTAGCATTTTAAAATGATTAACCTGGATTAGTAGCCATACCAGGAGATTGATGCAGAGGACTGACAGTTGCTGATAATAGGTCTCTATGCAAAAATATTGATCTTTCTTGGAAAAAACAAACAAAAAATAAACAGCTGATTTATTTTAACTGTTTGTGAAATTGATAAAGTTCTTAATGAATAAAAACCTTGTTAACTGCATGTGTTTTTTCTTTGGAAAACAATGAAATCTGCAAGTAATACCAAACTTTTGGGTGGTAGCTTATATTGTTTGATTCTGTAAAGGTGGTAGAGACCAAAACAGAACTAAAAGGAGACTTACAATTTACATTTGCCAGGTTGTTAGAGGATCTAAATGGAAGCTAATGTGGCTCCATGTCCCTAATAGTTTACATAGGTCATTTATTACATCTATATAATTTAATATGTCAGTGTAATGTTTACACATTGTTTTGTGCCTCCAAGTGTTCCCTCAAGTGACCAGAAATTAAATGATCTCTCTTGGTTTTTGATTAAAGTTTTTAAAAGTGAGGTTAAATTTATTAAGGTGATGCTATAACTTGTCCCTCTCAAACAGATGTTTATAGTTTAAAAAACTGTATGTATCCTCCATCTATCCAACACAGCCTGCATTAAATTTTCAACATAAAATTTTTCCATGATCTTTCTGTAATCTCATGCTTTCATGAGGAGGGAGTGGACATATTTCTTGCATAAAGGGAGTTTACATGTCTACAGCTGTCCTAAAGTTTTATTCACCTTCCATTTCTTTTTTTTTAACTCCAGTCTTTCCCAATATTACAGTCTTGCACCATATCCCCTCGCTCAGGGCAATATTAGCGACAGTCTGACAGATGGTATTAAACAACAAAGCTAAAATCAGATTCTTCGCTCCCCATGAGTTTTCACTTTGCTCAAGTCGTCATTACCTGAGGGAGAGGAGGGCCAGAAAAGTCTCATTTTAGCAGAATTTCAAAAGCAAGGTGCCCAGACCTTATATCTTTATATTCAGTGTTCAGATTCAGTCTCTTCCACACCTTCTTCTCTTGGTTATGAAGTAACCCCTGCCAAATATGTTGGCTTTTCTCCCTTAGCTAATCTCACATCATCACATCAGGCCTGCTGTATTGATTTCTGGGGAAAGTAGTCCTAAATTGCTCTTCCTTTGTCAATCTGAAGCTTGTTACCAGGCAACAGGGTGACCCAACTCTCTTAAGCCCCTTCAACCCCCGTACAACCCGAAATGCACACACACACACACACACACACACACACATGCAGTGTAACACACACCCACACACCCACACAAACGCACATGCTCAATTACACTCTTGACACTGTGCCAAAAATGCAATTTGAGAGTACCTTTTCCCTTCTTAATGTGCGATGTGAAGCTTTGCTGGCGACAAATATGTTTCAGTACATGCAAACAACAAATCATTGTTGGAAAGGTCCTTTTTTATTATCAGAGATATAAAATTACTTATTTTTTTGAATAAACCCTTTTATTTAAATGTTTAAGGGGAATTTCAAAAAGCAGCTTTCTGAAATTTTGATGAATGATGAAAATAACGGGTTTATTCAGTTATGAATGGTACAGTGTGTGCAGTAATTTAATAGTGTGAATGCTGAGCTAAAGGCCATTTGGTTAAATATTGTGTTTCACAGTAAAAGTGATGACTGTCAAGCCAAGTTCCAGAGGAAAAATCCAGCTCAGACAAATTGTTGCTGGCTTTTTGATAGATTGGCTAAATATTCAAATATAATTAGTCAAATACAATTCTTCATATTAATCACATCTGGACAATGCTCTTCTATTATCTGCACTCATTTCTCATTTGTCACTGTTCAAACCCTTTCAAGCTAAAGTGGGAACTCACTGGAGCGAAATCTGTCTAACTCAAATATTAAATCTGAGATACACACTGATAGATGCTGGTACCTGGGAGGGGTCACTTGGGACACGTTTTACATGACTGAGCCAAATTTGAGATTGGACACACATGACAACATTCAGGGGACTCGGCTTGATGTTTTTTGGCAACAAAATTGTGCAACATTTGTGTCTTGGTGTTCCCTTCTGCATCATCTTCCTTTATGTCTCTTTCACCAATAAGTGATTCCAAACAAATGGAGTACTGACAGATAAGATTGAGGTTTTAATGAGAAACAGACAGACGGAAGAGGAAATAAAACTTTGGTGCCCATGCAAATTGCTATAATAAGCAGATCTACATTGCTACATTGCTTTATTGAGGTGGAAAAGGGAAAAAAAGAAATAAATGTGTGTCTGCTGTATTGGTGAATTAATATAGCATTTTTTGGGTCTCTTTTTAAAAAGGCTGGGGATTACACACTAATTACATATTGCATGATGGGAAGGTCTCCACTGGTGATGAATAAAAGTCCGGCTGCTCACAGGGAAGCATTCCTGTTTCTGCAAGAGGATTGCTGCACTTCAGTGGTCAAGTTGGCTTCACAGCAGAGGGGATGATGACTTAGAGTAAGACCTCTTGATTGCACTCATATCTGTTTATTATTATTTACTACCTTAATGGTTTCAACAAAAATAACTTAAGAAAAACACCTTTCTTTTGCTTACTTTAAAATACAGCTATAAATGGCACCCCATATCATTGCTTTCCGTACTAATTTGGTCAAACATGAAACAAAAATATCTTTTCTTTCTATTTAATGAGTTTTGTATTCATACACACACTCACCAGCTTCATCATGTCTAGCCTTTCCTGCATATATTCAAAACACCAAATGGAAAAAAAAAGAAATCCCCTCCCCATCATGTCTTTCTCTTGATGAAATTGCCTCCTTTTAGAAATGATTTCAAATGCAGTTGTGTCTATGTATGTGTCCTTGTATCTATGTGTGTGTATGTGCCCACATCCCAGGGAGGCTGCATTGATAGCCTCAGGCTGCACTCCTCGGTATGTATCTGATCTGAGCCTAATGAAGCTGAAAGCCTGGCAGTTGTGAGGCGCATCTGCAGAGCCACAGAATGATGGGCATCTCATTCTGCTGCTGTTCCCAGGGGGTTCACACACATCTGAGGACCCTGCCTGCTGTTTGCACAGTGACTAGGTGCCCCTGTGTACCCATGTTGCAGAAGGTCATGCCACATATGCTGTGGATGCCATCTGGAAGGTCTGCTTGACTCCCACTGCAGCTTCTCATGGCCCCCACCCTAGACTGGTGATACTGACCGACCAAACGAGTGATTTGAAAGATTGTATTGCCAATATTGGTTTTCCTGACATGCATGCCTTCACATGTTATGCAGTGAACATACTGAAGTGGCAGTGTAGTCGGTGCCATTGTTATTACTGTGGAGAGAGTACTTAAAATATGACTGGAAGGGAGTGTTACAACTTACTTTAACTGACCGAAAGTGAAATTAACATCAACACATATGGTGACATATGACAACTCTGGTTTTGAGGGAGGAGAAGTCTTTACTTGTCAAGGCCTGTATAATAGCATTTCAATTCTCTTTTGTTTATGGAAATGGCAATTGCAGCCTTTTTATTTTTTTATTATTTTCTTATTCTTTCATGGTGACACTTCACAATTTCTAAAACCTGGAGATGATTACATTACAGACATTTATATGGCAAGTGAGTCCCATGCAACAGGGCTTTGGCTTCTATATGCATACATCTAAATATAGATTTAATAACAGTGGGTGTTTTTCATCAGTTTCCTAAAATGCTTACAGTGCAATCTGCAGCTCTGCCTTTCTCCCTCCCTCACCGTGCATAGAAACATCAAAATACTTGTCTGAAAATGAAACGAATGATTGTAGCTCACTCTCTATCTTTCGCTGTCCCTCTCTATAATGAGGAGAGTGCAGAAGAATGAATGTCTGACCATTTGCTGTTCGAGCTACATTAACCACAGAGCCAGAAGAGATGTTCCTTGGCAGATTTCATAACAGTAGTATAATAAAAAGAGACCTCTAACCAGCTGTGTACTGCAGCATAGATATTTAGGCAAAATGGCCAAGTAATACTTTTTTCTTGGCTTCTCTTTCACTCTACCTCAACTAATGCTTAATTTTCTTACAACGCTGCAGATTCTTTTCAGTCTTTTTTTATTTGCTCTTCAGTATTGCTGTAATCTTCACGCCTATATTACAAATAGGTAAGAGAAAGGGCAGACATATCAAGAAACATGAGAAATCTCCATTGTAACAGAACAGCATATTGATGAAACAGGAAGACTCCCTCGTCTTTACTGACAGGCATGACAAAAGAGAAGTGATGATGTATTCACTTCATTGTGACACGCTGAAAACCTCACTCTGAATGTTGTGCCAGGAAGCTTTAACATCAGTGTGTTGCTCAATCAATTCTTGTGTCAATTAGTTTAGATTACCTCATAGGAAATCAAATTACTGGCTTGATGTGAAGGTATTATTTGTCAAAATTTGCACACTTGCAACACAGCAAATTCATAACGGATCAGGGAAAAGTGCTTTGCATCTTCTTTCAACCACTGTATTCCTGTGGTATCTCTGCTTAGTCTGCACTCAGTCGGTGGTTCTACTCGTCTCTGTGCAGCTTACAAAGGGTATATTGAATGTGTCTGACCCACTGTCTTTCATGGAATGTCTTCAGTGATTCCTAATTACCTTTGGTTTTATGGTCAGACCTGTGTCAGTATACCCTGCTCAATTTGTTCCTGTGAAATATGGCTTGGCCTTGGGTTCAAGTAGGGGAGAAAACACACCACATTGATTAATCAAGGCATGCGGGTTCAGCCTCTGTTTTCAGAGAAGTCAATTTGATGACATGTTTTCACCTGGGACACATTCCGGTATTCTGAAGTTGCTTCCTCTTTTTAATTAATTTCCTCATATCTTTCCTTTTATCGTGCTCTCACCTCCATTTTTATCAAAGTTACTGATTATGTTTAAAAGGGTTTGAATCTTGATGAATGAAAGGCTGAATTATGCACACAGACAGTTTGGTAATGCAGCATATTTAATTTTCTCTCTACACAAGAAAAGAGATTTTAATTTGTCCACAGAATTATAGGACACCTGATGTTTGTTTGAGCATTCTGGACCTGATGCCCTGAGAGGACGAACAAGGACACATTGTCTATGTGGTAAACAGGCTATAACGGATACATGAATTAACCCTGGTTTATTTTTATTCTGTCAACCTGAAACTGCTTTTTGCATACAAAAAAGTTACTAAGCTGCTTTAAAAGCTATCTTTTGCAAAGTTTGTTTTACATTTACTTATTCTCCTACCATGTAATAACTTTTATTTTATGTGTGTGGTGAGTGCATATTAAATTTCAATAGAAAATGCTCCACAGTTGCTAAAAACAACCAAATGAAATTGGTATAGCTGATAACATTTGGGGTAGTAATTTTTTTTTTTTAAGTCTGCAAGGTTGTCTTAATGCCTTCAGTGTCTCCTCAGTTTAGTTTATTGGGGAAGTATCTAGCTTACCATGAGCAGTGAGACAATTACAAAGACAATTTCACGGGGAGGGTTTCTATAATCATCAATGCATGCTGGGAGCCCCTATCAGAGTAAGTTTCATTTGGACTGAAGAGAATTCATTTGTAGTTTATAACTCACAATGCTGCCATTAGCAACTGCACTCAATCAGAGATTTTGAAAAGAAAGAAAAAAGTGAGAATGAAAATGTGAAGCAACATTTAAATTAAAGCTTTTGAGCTCAAGCAAATGAGCAACTTAAATGATTTACCCAGTGCGCATTAAGTGCTGCCTTTTAAATATGCATCATTGAGTCTCTGGACCTAATACAAAGACCCAATTAAAAATATTTATCAGATATTTCTTTCAGAACAACCACAGAGTAATACAAATCATGGCAAAAGAATGCCATGAATGTTAATCTGACAAACTTGACTTATAGTGAGGCCAAGTCTGCTTTAACCAAGATTTTTTTAAGTTATGTCAGAGGGAAACTAGAGCTGACCACTGCCAGGCTGCTTACAGTAATCCCCATTATGCATGCTTACATCAGGCTGCAGTGTTGTTTTGATGAAAACATAACAAGTTATAATGAATGGAAATGCGTGAATGTTTGTGGGATCAAAATAGCCCATAATTACGCTATTACTCCTGACAATACAGGTATGCCCCATCTAACACCACAAACATCAAGGTCTCTCTTGCAAATATTTCCTTGAGGTTAGTTTGTAAACAAATTAAATTCATTAAAGAGGGGATGACTGGAAGTAAACAGAAACATGCCTTGTGCGTTTCTTGTAGTATACATAAGCAATGAGTTTTCCCTGCTGGGTTAAGTATAACGTGAATCAACGTGTTATTGGACTTAACATAGCAGGTGATCTTTCATTCAAGCTAGAAGATGCATAGTACTGATTATTATTGGTTTAAATTAGGCTGGATTTTCCCAAAGCTCAGAGTTTATTGTGCATTGGACATCATTGTGTTAATGATGGTTTATGATTAATGAGTTTGCACCACACCGTGATAGACATAGCTATTAGGGCTAAAAGAAGAAGGGACCCACACCCACAGGAGCCACTGCAATTAGTTTCAGCCAGATCAGAGGGTGCTGGCATAATGACCTGATTCTGGCAGCTTATTCTATTCCTGATCTCTAATCATAGTTGCCACTGGCATCTTTCCCTCTTCCCTTTCTGTTCCTCTCTGCCACTCCCACCTAGTGAGGGAATAAGAATTAATGAAATAATATAGACTAATGTGAATGTTGCAAGCCGAGTGACCACTCACACGTGGCTCATTGCTTTGGCGAGTACAATTACACACTAAGTTTGATCGGCGTTGATAGACAAAACAGCAGGGGGCTCATAAATATGGATGGAGAGTCTGAGAAAATAAATTAACAGGGCCTGGCCTCTCGGCTGCCCCACTTAGACTGTCAATTACGGACCTGACAGGAGCCTTGTGAAAGAGCCACACAAGGATGACACACACACACACATACGTGCACACACACATACGCAGTCATTAAACTCTGCATTTGAGACCATTCTGGAGCCATACAGCAGTCACCTGCTTCATTATCAGCAGGCAGAGTTCATGCTTTATGACATGTATCAAGAGCTTACAGTTATTGAGTATTGTCAGGCGCTGCACAAAATCCCATGCAGGGATTGGTTTGGAGTTTTTTTAAAAAGACAGAAATTCTCAGTTTTGCATAATATAAATATATTTTGTTTAAAGCAGATTTATTGCTTGTTTATAAGATTGTGCAAAGACATTTTGGGTGGCCAGGGGCATCACTGACAGACCAGGACTCTTACGTCCTCAAATGGTTACACTGAGGAGTGTTGCACCTTTATTCAACAGGGTCACGGTTATTACATATTTCTTTTTTTGGCTCATTTTAGAAATGTGACAGTGTACCAAATTATGCATGCTGAGAAGATGAACATATTATAAAAGGGCAAAGAGTGGAAGGATAAACAGGCAGTGATTCAAGACCTTTTTAGACCATGTCCAAGCACATGTCTTGTGCACTCATGTTCTGCGTGACAGGGTCAGCCCTGCAGTTTTGAAATCGGTAATATGTCACCTTCTGACAATAAATGCTGGCTTAGAGCCAGTGTGTGGGTTTTTGTAGAAAGAACTAATCTTAATTATACATAAAAATAACATAAGTGAGTCAGTGCACTGATACAAATTTACTTCCTGTTATTTGGTTGCTTTACGTAATTTACTTGCTACATGTGGAACCACTGATTCCACAGATGCAGCATTTGTGTGCACGCACTAATGGCCTTTTAATTAGCATTTGAAAGTTTCTCTCTGTGAACAGAAGTATAAGGTTTTATGGTTGAGTGTTGTTAAGAGGGTGTATTAAAGAGCACTATAAGTTGGAGAGATATGTATCTTTGGCTGCTCCCTAGGGGGTCGCCACAGCGGATTGATCCGCTTTGGTAATTTGCCAGAGCTTTTACACCAGATGCCCTTCCTGATGTAACCCTCCATGTTGAAAGGGGTTTGTGTCCCCACCTGGAATTGAACCAGGGACCTTTGCCTTGTACAGTGAATGAGTAAACCTCTACACAACAGTTGTAGGTAGAGAGACATAATACTCATTTTGTACAAATCAGTTGTCATAAAAATGTACAGGAAAAAACTCTCTTCTACCCACCTTTCTTTTCTGAAAGCCACAGAAAGTCTGTATAGATTGTCCATAACCTGCTCATTATGGGCTATAGCCAGTCCTAAAACATTTTGGTACTTGGAATCCATTTGCAAATTCAGCAAATAAAACAAATGCCACCTTCAGCTACTGCAAATAAGAAAATAATTTGCTTCTAAGCATTTGAAAAATAAATCTCACGAGTTACCTGTGAAGAACAAATCAGCCTCAAGAGTATTGCACACCATAAAAAGAAATGCATAACAACTCACAGTATCTAACAGATGGACATTTTTAATTTACTTCAGTATTAGAGCTGTGTCAGTCAAAGGGAATTTTTAAAATGTATTCACACCATGCACATTTGCTAAATGATGTGCAATGAAACTGTTTTAAAGAGAGCATTGGGGAGAGGTGTAGATAAACTTAGATTAGGGTGAAGTTTTCTAATGTTTCAATGAGAATTAAGTCTGCTTTTTGTTTTCTTTTTCCTTCTGAATGTCCTACTAACATAACTGGTTCAGAGAATATTATATAGTTGAGAAAAGAGATTAACAGGATGCATGGTAAAGATAAGTGAAAAGTCCTATAATTAAACAGCACAGATGTCAAAGTTACAGTCATCACTGCACCCCAGATGTGGTCTTGATCAGTGAGACCTTGGTTTCTGTATTATATGTTTTAAAGGAGAAACACATACAGTATCCATGCAGCTTTAATAATCAATTAAATAACAAAGGTAGATTTTTTTTATCTCTCTCAAGCTGTTTTCACACATGAACTGAAAATGTTGGAAGAATTATGACAGGATGTTCTCTGAAGATGTCCTTCCTCTCATTTAGCACACAGTAGAATATGGTCTTCATCAGCTGCATCCTCACTACTGGAAATACACAAGGGTGCTGCCTGAGAATAGTGTGCAGAAGGCAAGAAACCACCACTTGCTAACTGTGTGTGCTCACATCAGTGCACATTGGGCAGACTGGACAAGTTAAGGACCATTTTATGTTGGAATCTGACTGTTTAGGACACAAAACCAACTCAGCCTTGACCATAATTTGTGAATAAATCTACATTCTGATGAAGAGTACAAAATAAGTTATATAAAATATTTACTATGTGATAAATTTATAAAATACTGTCCTTAAGTGCTACAAATGCTTGTGCTATACTTGTGTTTTATAGGATCTGAAAATCCGTAAGATGCGTTAACTGGCATTTTTTCATTTCTGGACATGTAAAATAACGTACCCCACCAGTGCCACTCAAGGCTGTTTTGAGTTTGAATCTGCTCTCATGCTAGCTAAGGCTTCTACTTTCATGCTCCTATGAGCTGGCAACGTAAAATTCAAATTTCAATGGCTCTTTTTTCTTGTGCATTTCCCTGTTTCTGTGTTGGTGCAAGGTCTTTGTTGTCATCAAGGGAAGTGAGATCACTGGCTGCCAATAGTAATGAATCCATTAGAGATGGATTGAAAAGCTGTGACACTGCCAATTTTCCATGATAATTAAGTCATTGACAATTTTGTCAGCAAGTTATGCATAGTCTTTGTCAGGTTTCCAGGCAATTTCCTTGTTAGCCATTGAGTTGTTTACCTACAGTGTTTTTTTTCTTAAAACAAGCAAACAATCAAACAGGAGAGAAACAGTTAAAACATGTGAGAAAAAAATCTTTACGCTTCCAGGGAGCTGTCCATACCTTTACATGCACTGGCAATTATACCCTCTATTGTATGTCTGCAAAAGTCCTGGTAAGAGAGAGAGACTGCTAAAGTCCATACTGAATACTGAGAAACTATTAGTCTGTAAGACAGCAGTATTGACAATATGTGATATTGACCATGCCACCTAGAATAAGTTGCCATAACAGGATCATATTGATTTGGAATAACTGATGGTATACAGCACTATATGTTTTGCTGCCCTAAGGACAGATTCAAGTTAACTTATAAAATGCACCTTCAGCTAGTGCCTTGTATTTTCCCCAAGGGGTCATCAGAGGGGATTAATCCACATTGGTAATTTGGCAGAGATTTTACGCTGGATGCCCATCCTGATGTAACCCTCCATAGTGAGAGGGGCTTTGCCCCCACCTGGAACTGAACCAGGGACAGGTGAATGTGTAAACCACTACACTACAGGGACTCATTCAAGCTAAGTTATACTCACAGTAATTTAGACTAGCGGCCTACAAGAGACTAACAGAGGCCAACAGTTCAATGAAAAAAATACAATCCACAAAATCATACATGGATACAAACACTTTGAATCTTTTTGTTGTTGTTTTGTTGTTTTTTCTGTGCCCTGAGATTTTTTTTTAAGATGAGGATTTAGTTATATGTCTAAACAAAAGAGATACATTAAATGGAAGTTTCAGTATCTAAAAAAAAGCTGCACTGTGTGTTTGAATGGATGGCCAGATGGACACATTTTAGTAGCAGTAACTAAAGGATAGATTAGTGGTTAATCTTGTTGTAGGGTTTCTTCTTTCACTCAGAATCATTCCAGGAAACAAGAGAAGATTTGAAATCCATCCAAATCTAATTAAAACCCTCAATACAAAAGACTGTGCTTTTTTGACAGTTTGATTGGAGGGATGAGAGGCATGGCGAGGGAGTGCCTACTGTAACCATTTCACAGGAGGCTCCATGCAGTGTTGTTCCTTAGAGGGGGTGCCTTTTGTTGTTACTGGAGACAGATAGGCATTCCTGATAAATGTGAAAATGTGTCAAAACTCAGGAGGGAAGCCGGGAAAGTACCAGAGGTAAATTTGGCCTACTTGGGCATCATTACAGCTATTGTGTGCCTGTCAGTAAGTTCACCCACATTGTACTGTATTTTTGCTGATACAGTGACTGCTTAGTAAATTACTTTACCTCTCTTTTTTTGGGGTGTTGTGGAACAGTCCCTATTGTCTGATATTTTCTGTACTTGTATGTATGTATGTATGTATGTATGTATTTACACAAGAAAATCCACTCAACAACTGAACAAACCACAGCTAAACAGCTGCACTCTGATATAACTGGGCGTGAAGCCACAAGGTAATATGGTAGAGCATCTAGCTTTACATGGACAGGACTTCACATGCTGTCTGACCACAGGCAAAAAAAGAGAATCAATATTTCTTTACAGGCCTGGGAGACTCTGAGGTCTTGCTTAACGCCATAACAACATGCTTTAGAGCATTGTTTGTGCCGTAAACCTATCGGATCTCTGCAATCTCCAATTCTGCCTGGCTACAGGCCCTCCTGGGCCCCTGTTTCTCACTTCCCTGTCTGGCCCCTGCAGTCCCAGCCCTTGAAGCCCCCTGTCCCAGTCCTAACAACCTCTTGCTCCTCAGTCTTTACACCAGTAGCAGCAGTGCTGTTAGCATTGTTAATGGCTATTGTTATGAATGAGGACCTCTGCTCCTCTTTCTTCATTGGCAGGCCCCGGGCAGGCAGATGGATAGGCTGCTACTTCTTCTCTGCTATCAGGAAAGCCCAGACGCTGGGCCCCGGACTGGCGGAACAAAGTAGGAGGAATGATGCCCCAGTGGGGAGAGAGGGGTGAGAGGGACCAGAAAGGCAGAGAGGAGGGAGAAGGGAACAGGATGAGGGAGGAGAGTCAAGGGAACAGGGCGCCAGGCATTAAAAAAAAGAAAAAGAAAAAAAACAGAATAGGAGGGGGCAAGAGACAAGGGTGAAGGAGCGAGGGAGCAATAGAAGGGAGTAGGTCTCTCCTCCCCTGAATAAATTTGGAGCTCCATTGTGAGTAGTGTAAGAGAGGAGTGTGGCTGCTGTCTGTGGCAGAGGCCTATATTCTCAGCAGCCTGTGGAGAAGAAAAGAGGAGGGGTGAGGGGCACACACTGCCCCCTTACTGGCCCCCTGC
>VUQH01078524.1:19435-63162 GCA_015106775.1 Etroplus canarensis
CGTACCCCCAACCCCCCCCCTCCAGCACCCCTGCCTGGTGATGAATGGTGGTACTTGCTGAAAGTGAAGCCTGCTGGTGAGCCTTGGCTCAGGCCGGGAAGCAGGGGGAGACTGCTTGGAAGATCACGGGGACAAACTCAGCAAAAGGCTGCCCTTCAGTCACCCATATACTCCACCAAGACGGCGGGCCCGCTGTTGGCACACACCCACAGAAAAAAAAAAGAAAGAGCCAGAGCCTATCAGAGGCCCAAAGTTATAATCAAATACACTTAAAGCACATTTTAGTTGAGCGCATTTTTCCAACACTGTTTGAAAATTCACAATACTTTCAACTTGTAAAAAAAAATGCTGATACCATATCATTTTATGTAATCAATTAGTCTTCCAGTTGAGAAAGCCTGCATACTCTTCTTATGTTACAGATAATAGGAAAACCCTTTGATAAAAGTGGTCACCATCTCACCTTCATAAATGAATTATTGTGGTCACAAATGTCAGCCAAGACATTTACTATGACCGCAAAGATCGAAAATACCTAATTGCTCTCTCATATGTTGGATGCAGTAGTTGCTGACTACACAAAAGATGCTGTTCTGTACGTATGAAATATTTTTAAGGCACTGCACAAGAAAAAAATCCCATGTCAAACAACACAGTTTTCTTGCAATCTCTAATGAGTGATGTCTCTGGTCCTCACTACTGACTTCCTTCTTACTCCGCTTCATTTGCGTTCTCTGTAAAACACATACACAATAAGAAAGAGAACCCTGCTCTAAAGCAGCCCTTTAGAGAAATGGGTAAAGAGATGGAGAGAATAGTAGGAGGAGAGATGGAGAGAGCCAGGGGGCTGGCTGCTGTCCCGGCTCCCCCAGCCTCTCTGGATCCCAGCCATCTGCCACAGCTGCTGCCTGGCTTTAACTGCCACTCTAATTGACAATGAACCCAGAGCCCTGTGATAATTGTGGCTGCTTGGTGACTTGGGCAGGTAATGCCTTCCTTTCAGGATTTATCAGGCCCCATCTGTTCCTCATAGTGCTATATGCGACAAAAAAGGCCCCCATGCTTAACCATCAGCACTCACCACTACTTCATCTCCCACTCACCCCAACACACACCCCAATGCCCACCCCATCCCCTGTCCCACACGCACAGTCCTATCTGCATGTCTGTTGTCATAGCCAACCACTATCCTGTTCCCCAACGGCTCTTCCATCTCCTCCTCCAGTTGCTGAGCAAATATGACCTCAGGGGTAGCCACACCCACCAGAGGGCACAGCTCAGAGGCTAGGATTGTTTGTTCAATCATTAACTAAAAATAAAAGACTCCTTGCAGTTGCCCAAAACTCCCCCTTTTCCTCTGTTGTGTGGAATGAGATGAGTGTTGTGTGCAGTGTGTCAACAACAACTGCAAGGGGCAGGGAGCTTAGCCTTGCACCCTCACCAACACCATATAACCTCTGCTCTGTTGATTAGATGGTACCCATCTTTCTCACGTGGGGGAACAAGTGAGATCTCTGCAATGTTAGCAGGTGTTGTGTCCAATGGTGTTTGATTATTGCAATGCTCAATCTTGATAAAGTCTGCTCACCAGCCGCCCCCCATGTTCGGAGCTGTCACTGTTCACAACGTTGCACATTTAGCATGTCAGAAATTGTAATGCTGATAAATTGATAGATAATTCTCAGACCATTATTTATGTAAATAATTGAAAATTCTGGTATGAGACTTATGAATGTGCTTAGTGTGAACAAAGACAGAACTTCGGTGCCTGCAAGTTTAACACTTTTCCTCTGTCAGCAAACAGCTGGTCTTCACATGTATGCAAAAATATTATGACAACAGATGCATTCACATCAAACTCAATTTTGAATGTTGTTCTGAATCTGTATAAGCAAAAAGATATAGTTTCAGATGGCTCTCCATCTAAGAATACAGATGGGAAGTACGCACTACTATGGCTACTTGAAGCCGTGCCAAATGCTTTTTTTCTGCCAGATTAATGTCAGATACTGGCAGATAACAGGAAAATATGTCAGTTTTACTTTCCAGAAATGGACAGATCTTGGCCATGTGCTGCCTAATTGTGGGCAGTGTTTTACCATCTGTTAGGAGTTGATATAATTTCAGACAGAATGATCAGATATGGTTCACATTTGCTATCATTATCCTAAATGGAGAATATGTATTTATTTATAGCACGATTTGGATCTCACTATTTCTGGGTTATATAGGATGTGCACTACAGCTCATGGTGTGAGCCATACTGTGTTTTAATACTTAAAAAAAAGGAAAAGCTTCAGTGTTTTGTGATCAGCGAAGAAAGTGTAACTCACACTGATAAAATATATTTGTGTTGTTGTAGTTTCTACTTAAACTTAATTATTGTATTTTGCTTAAATGAATTGTAATTGTATTTTGTGATTTACAGAGTTTCTAACATCCTTCCCTGTTTGTAAACTATGCATAGAAAACATGTTTTACAAACCATTAAGCTCACAAATTTATTCACACAAATAAAACCAGCCATCTGTAATTTAGCATTATTTCAGTGCATTAGGAACAGAACATTTAACTCAGCCATAATTTTAGGCTTTGAATTATAGCTTGGATGAGAAGGCACTCTAAACGGGAGTGCTGTGTGGACACAGGATATCGCACAAAAGTGGGAAAATGTCATATGGAGAGTTTATGAATATGAAACAGGGTTACAGTTGCAGCACAGAAGCATTTGGTGTAGATGACTTTCTGTCATTTAACTCAGTTGGTTGTAGAGAATTTGACATTTGAATATGGATGTGATACAAAAGCAGAAGCTGTAATATTGTCAGTGTCATAGTGGCTGTACATTGAAATAACACTTTTCACCTTCTGCTGGGATCATGACATGAGATTCCTCAATTCTGTGACATTGACCAAATTATTTGTGATCTGGACCTAATTTACCTGTGCATGCCTTTCTAATACCTCATCACTTCCAGAGCAGATTTCAGGATTTCAAGCGCAAGGACATCTTAAGGCCTTAAAAGCCTCCATCTACCAGATTCAGCAGGCATGCAATACTGAAACAGCACGATTTTTCTCTCCCTCTCGCTGACACACTTACACACTCGTGGACACAACACAAGCACACTCGCAAATGCATCCTGCTGACAACCCACCACTCCTAATCCTTCCTCATCATGGCTGCCTGAGCCCTCAGGGTTCCAGTCATTTGGTGTGTATCTACCAGAGGATTCTGCGGCTGCTGTGCTGCTTGTGCTGCTTGTGCAGGTGTTCGTGTGTGTGTGTGTGTGTGTGTGTGTGTCAGTAGAAAATGTGTTTTTTATGGTTTGAAATAGGAATGAGCACACCTTTAAAGTGTTCACCTGCAGCCTAAATTTAATGATCAAAAAATGGAATTAATGGCGTCTATGGTTAATTGATCTTCAGAATAATCATCAGCTGAATGTTTTATAAATATTGGTTTCTGACTATAAGTAAAGCTGCATTGCACTATATACATGTGTAGAACAACCTCAGTGGTTATGAACACATTTCTGCATGGAAACTTTCTGACATGGTATAAATTTGTATTTTGTTGATGAGGGATTATAATATCACCTTGTGGTCTGCTATTTTGTTGGTGCTGAGGTGAGGTACTAAAAGCTAAGACTTATGTTGGGGCAGCAGTGGTTCAGTCTATTGGTGGGCTTACTTGGGGCTGCAGGAGGTTGCTGGTTCAAGATTTGCTTGTGGAGGCCAGTGGAGTTAATGGCTAATTTTCAAGATCCACCTTGGACAAAGAAATGTGGAGGTGTACTGGAAGACTGGAGAGGTGTCAGTTCACCCCCCCGTGCCTCCCCAAGCACCACCAAAGCACCCCTGAGCAAGGCACTGAACCCCCACATTTCTCCCTGTCACCTGTAAATAAGCAGCCTTTGTCTCACCTCTCCACCACTGCATGGCATGCTCTGCTGGTGCATGTAAATCTCTCAGACTGTATGTATGTCAAGTGCATGTATAACAACAGTGTATAGATTTAAACCTGCAATTCCCCCAGGTGAAATTGATAAAAAGTATGTCTTCTTCTTCTTTTATTTTATTTATTTGTTTATGAAAACACTTAATCTATTGAATTTTAGACATTTATGGAACTTAGTACACACTTAATTAGATTATGCATTGTTTGCATATATAAATCTACAATATCTGGAAACCTGTCATGCAGATTTTTAAAAGAGGTTTTATTTCAGATACTCTGAGCTAGAAATGTCTAGTTCTGTAATACTTTAATGCTTTAATGACTTTGAAAACACATCATGTTGACAGTGTTTGCCTATTTGTGAAGTTTTAACTCATATGCCAGCAGAATGAAACAAGAGTTTTGAACATCTTTATGCTGATGATACTGTCATCTACAAACATGCTTCCTTTGTAGTTCAGGCAGTGCAAAAACTTCAGACTGGATTTCACTCATTACAAGTAGTGATCCCACATTAAAACTGTTTTAAATGTTCACAAAACAAAGTTTATGGCACACCACAGTGGGTTGTGGGTTTTAACAACATTACATCTGATAGAAAAGCCATTATAAGGGTGCATGCATACAAGCATTTGGATATATGATCAGATGACAAGCTTCTTTATAAAATACACATACACATTGCTAATCTTGTTCACAAGCTCAAAGTGAAGGTTTTAAATTTTTTTAATTATTATTTTTATTTTTATTTAATTTTTAATTTTTTTATTATTTTTTAATTTTGTATTTTTATTTTTTATTTTTATTTTTTATTTATTTTTTTATTTAGGTTTTTAATTTAAGGAATAAATCTTGTTTTAGTTTTTAACTCCAAAAAAGAAAAAAAAACTTGAGGAGGCTACTTTTCTGCTTGTGATTGATTACAGGGATACACTGTATATGAATGCCAACTTCTCAGTTTTATACAGTTTTGATTCAGTGTACCATGCATCTCTTTTGTTCCTATTACTAACACAAAGTCTCTGATTCACCACTGTGTTCTACATGATTTGGTGGGTTGTTCATCACTGACCACTCACAGAAAACAGCACTAGTTTATTTTCATCCATAAAGCAATACAGGGTAAATTGGAAGTTTACCTTTGTACCTTTCTTTGTCTCAGCACCAGTTGTTATCTACGCTTCTCCAAACAGCAGATTTTTTATGTTCTGAGGGTTTTGACAGATTTGGGGAAAACAGCATTTTTATGTCACACACCTTAGATGTGGTATAATTTGCACAAAGACCTAAACTTAAACATGCTTTTATCTACTGGTGAATTTAAAAAGCATCATAAACAACATTGTGAAGGAGATGTGTGGATATATTTCTTGAGAGGCCACTGGTGTGTTTTGTGCTGTTGTAGGTTTTTGTATAATGGATTTCATATTGTTGAAATCTTGCATTTTATGTTGTATTATTAATGTGTTTGGAAATTAAGTGGTTGCTCCGCTGACGATGTCTCCCTTGTACAAAGAGATTTGATCTCAGTGGGACTTATAAAGGTAAAATTAAACAAAATAAAATAAATAAAGAATTTTGAACCTGGGTTTATTTCTTTTCTGTTCAAGAAAACATATACAAATTGGTGAATATATAAATACACAAGGCCTCATTTGCATACTCAGGCGGAATGTGTTGGTGATATATGTTAGTTATATTTTTTACCCTCTAAACCTCTAGTTATTCATTTAATCTGGGTTGAGAAAGCAAATAATAGTAAATGTAAATTTTGCAGCTTACATAAAAAATTCCCACAACACTGTGTTATTCAAAAAATACAAGAACACAAGTTAAAATGTTGCTTAGCGCACATTCAGATTTTTAAACACACATCATCAGAGGTAATTTAAGTTTTACTCACAATTTATTCATATGTATTCCATTGTTAAATCTCATAAAGCTTCATAAGCCACAGCCTGTGCGACAGCTTTTAGTAAAGGGTGCTATGTGTTGGATAATTGAACATGGAAAAAAATAGTTCTATGAACTCTGACTCTGACTATTATAAGTGAGGACAAAGGCAAAAACATGATCTTAATCAAAATGACAAGAACATTAAAAATGCAGCATTGCTCAACAGAGGCGAAGATAGGAATCAATCTGAGCTGCAGATGATGGTTATCAACATTAATTATTAAATTAGTTCTCCATCATCATCTAAGTGCGCTGCTGCAACCTTCAGGGAAGGTTCCTCTCTGTTAATGTACAATTTGAATTCTTGCCTACTCCTCCACATATTGCCCTAAAGCTAAATTCATAGTTCCAACTTCAACACATAAATGTAACATACTCATTTTTCCTTATTTCTCACATAAGGTGACTGGCTCTGTTTTCTGTCTTACCATCTTTATCTCTTTGCAAAATCTGCTGGTGGATTGAACCCTAACAGAGTGCTTGCCTACATCTGCAGCTCTCCCATTCCTTCTGTTGTGATCCTGTGATCCTGCAGCCCATCAGAAACGTCATGTCCCTCATGAGTGCATTAATCCAGCACGCAGGGCTTGGCGCAGAGGGCTGCCTAGCTATCTCCTTCCTTGGCTTCCCATGATGCCCTGCTTAGGCAGAGGAGCTCCCCACTGACCCCCTGGCTACAGGGGCTCTGTGATTAGCAGCACTCCTCATACTTTGTATCTGTCACAGGCCAGTGCTGTAGGGATGGATGGGCCGGGATTAGCACAGAAGAGACCAGAGCTATTCAACACTTCACATAGCTAAGAGGGGATTCAGGATTCTGGTCACTGCCTACTGAGAGAGGTGTAGAGGAGACTTTTGTAAGGTATTGCATTATATTCCAGGGTGCTTGAATTACAATTAAAACAAAGATTAGAAAGTTAATCCCAGGGATTGCAAAATATACTGTAAGAGCATTATGGTCTTAATTCAAAAGGCTGATGTGTTCTCATATGAAACACATACTGGGCTGAACCACAATAACATGACAATGACCACATAATAGTCAAGATGTAGCTTTCTGGTTGTTTAATAAAATCAAAAATGGAGAGATGACACTTTAGTAAAAGAAATCTTAATTAACTGGAGATTGGTTAGTTAAACTTCAGTTAAGTTTACCGCTCACAAACAATAAAAGTAAAATAATGTTTAGTGAATAGTTAATAACTGGTTTGTGGAATATAGTCTGGGCGATTTTTGTAAAGTTACAACTAAATCTTTGAAAATGGTTAAGTGATGGCTCAATAAACATAATTTAGATCCCTAAGAAAATGTCATTTTTCTTCTCAAGTGGTAACATGGTTTAATTTTTATTTTTAAACTGGGACTCATTACACTTAAAGTTTAACTATGTCAGTGTCTTGTTCACAAGTGAGGGAAGAGGTAGGAGCTTGACAGATTAACTGGTGTGGCATTGACAGAGATGTGGACCCTGTGGTGAAGAGAGCTGAGTGTGAAAGTGAAGCTGTTGATTTACTGGTCGATCTACAATGCCTATAAAAAGTACTCACCCCCCTTAGATGTTTCACCCTTTTATTGCTGTAATAAATGAAATCATGGTTAATATAATTTGGATATTTTGACAATAATTTGCAAAAAAAGCTTCTGTCATATCAAAGTGAAAACATAGTTTTACAGACTAATGTGAATTAATTAGAATATATACAGTAAAATAAATGCTTACATAAATATTCAGCCCCTTTAAAGGGAATGACCTAAATCAACAGGAGTCCAGCTGGTTGATTCCAACCGTGTCACAATTAGTGAAATAAAGATCACCTGAACGCAGCTGATGTGTGTCAAGTAATTCTAAAATCACCTGTGTCTGGGAGGTCCAGTCTCTGGTTCATTAGTATTCCTGCTACAACTGCAACGTTGTGACAAAAGAACACTCCAAGCAACTCAGAGAAAAGATAATTAAAAAGTATAAGTCAAGAGATGGCTACAAAAAGATTTCCAACTCACTTGACATCCCACAGAGTTCAGTCCAATCCATCATTAAGAAATGGAAGGAGTATGGCACTTGTCTAAATCTGCCTAGAGCTGGCCGTCCTGCCTGAGTGACCGAGCAAGAAGAAGACTGGTGAGGGAGGCCAAGAAGACACCTATGACCACTCTGAAGGAGTTAAACGCTTCAGTGGCTCAGATAGGAGAGACTATACAAGTTGGCCGGGTTCTTTACCAGTCAAAGCTGTATGGGAGAGTGGCAAAGAGAAAGCCATTGTTGAAAAAAGCTCATATGAAATCTCCCCTGGAATTCGACTAAAGGCATGTGGGAGACTCCAAGGTCAAAAATTGAGCTTTTGGCCATCAGACTAGATGCTATGTTTGGTGACACTGCACACTGCACATCACCACAAACATACCATCTTCATTGTGAAGCATGGTGGTGGCAGCATCATGCATTGGGGATGCTTCTCAGCAGCAGGCCCTGGAAGCCTTGTAAAGGTAGAGAGGAACATGATTATATATTGTAATATTGTCAAAATTAGAAACGTCCTGTCTCAGAGTGATGCCGAAAAACTAGTTCATGCACTTATTACTTCTAGGCTTGGTTAATGTAATTCATTGTTATCTGAATGTTCTAAAAGCTCCCTAAAAAGCCTTCAGTTGATCCAAAATGCTTCAGCGAGAGTACTGACAGGGACTAGAAAGAGAGATTATATTTCTCCTATATTGGCTTCTCTTCATTGGCTCCCTGTTAAATCCAGAATTGAAATTAAAATCCTTCTACTCACTTACAAAGTCTTGAACAGTCAGGCCCAATCCTATCTTAAAGACCTCATTGTACTATATTTTCCCATTAGAGCATGTCGCTCTCAGAGTGCAGAACTACTTGTGGTTCCTAAAGTTTTTAAAAGTAGAATGGGAGGGAGAGCCTTCAGCTATCAGGTCCCTCTCCTACGGAACCACTTTGCATTCGGAAAGCAGACACCCTCTCTACTTTTAAGATTAGACTTACCTTTCCTTTTTGATAAAGTTTATGGTTAGGGCTTAGTTATGTTGCAATAGGTTTAGGCCACTGGGGGGGCTTCTTATGATGTGCTGGGCATTTCTCCTCCACCCACCTTTTTTCACTCCCCATGCATTTATTTGCTAGTGCTGCATGTCACTGAATGTTGTCTTCTCTCTCCCATAATCTGTGTCTATCCTTGCTCTCCTTTCTCTCTTCTCTCTCCCCTCACCCCAACCAGTCAAGGCAGAGGGTGGCCCTTCCTGAACCTGGTTCTGCCGGAGGTTTCTTTCTATTAAAAGGGAGATTTTCCTTCCCACGGTCGCCGAGTGCTTGCTCATAGGGGATCATCTGATTGTTGGTGTTTTCTCTTTAACGCTGTAGTATCTTCACCTTACAGTGTAAAGCGCCTTGAGGTGACTTTTGTTGTGAATTGGCGCTATATAAATAAAATTGAATTGAACTGAATTGAAATTCAAGTGGTGGAAATGACTTTCCTCTGAAGGGTGTCTGGGCTCTCCCTTAGAGATAGGGTGAGTAGCTCAGTCATTCAGGAGGGGCTCAGAATAATAGCTGTTACTACTCCTCCACTTTGAAAAGAGCCAGATGAGGTGGTTTGGGCATCTGATCAGGATATCTCCCGGGTACCTCCTAAGTGAGGTGTTTCAGGCATGTTGGTCAAGGATAGGCCCAGGACAAGCTGGCGAGACTATATCACTCAGCTGTCTTGGGTATGTTTTTGTGTCCTCTGAACTGTCTAGGGTGAGGGAGGTCTGGTTTCATCTGCTTAGACCACCACCCCTGGACCTGGATAAGTGGCGGATGGATGGATGGATGGTTGGATGGATGGATGGAATCATCACTGATCTCAATCAGAAATTGAAAAGAGAAGCAAACATTCCCAAGGATTATTTATTTATTAATCCCATTTATGAGTGTTGCACTGGAATTGGCTTATAAATGTACACTGATAATACCATTTTATTTGTGACAGCAAAAACTCCAAGTATGGCTGCATTCAACAAATTGCTTGGACAAGGTGGTACATTGGCTTCAGTCTTCCGGTTTAACACGCAAAGAAAAAAAAAAAAAAACGTCCCCGGCCTCCTTACAAACACTTGAAAGTGTAGATTAATTTAATGAATTAGAGTTGATGCAGGGACATTGGTATCCTGAAATCATCTTGTATGCACAAGTAAAGCTGAATAAAAACATAAAAAAATGTTAGGGTAGAACTGTTAAGTCAAATCTCCAAAACTTTATGCATGCCATGATTTTTTTTTCCATATTTTTCATATTGTCTGACCTCTTGGTGTAGGCATTGTGTCAGGCATTGACCATTATTATTTCACAGCTTCTATCCCTGTGTTCTGTGGTCCAGCTACCAGCCCAGTGTTCTGGCTAAGAAACCTTTAAGGTTTCAGCAACTTTGTATACATTTTAAAAACGTATATTTGTTTTGGTTAATCATTAACTTTCTCTCATAACTGGTTAATTAATTCAGTCTGATACTAGTATTTTCATGATTTAGCAGCACCACCAGTTTATAATGCTTGTATAACTAGACTTCACTAAACTGTCCTTAACTCAAAATAAATCAAAAAGAAAATGTAGATTTAGAATCTCTAAGGCATGGTAAAGGCACAAGTTTGAGGAACTCCCTACCTGAGTATTTAAAGCAGATTTTAGCTATTAAATGTTGGTTAAAATCTGGCTAGAATGGCCAGGTTAACAACTACTTTTTTACCAGTGTGTCTATGTACTTGCTTTCCTTAGATACTGATGTTTCCTTACAATTACACAATATGAATTTCAAAAAGGTATGTCTATGAGGTATGCAAATTAGTCTTGGCTATATGCACCGTCTTTGCAACTGTCAGTGTTTTTCAGTATTTGTCCCTTACAAAAACAAACAAAAAAAGATAAATAGCAAAGTTATTTGTTAACAATAAAGGGTGTACAGAAACTAAAAAAGCCTTCTTTTCTTTATTGAAATCCTTGAGAATACATTCACAGCTAGTGCGACACATTGAGTGATGAAATGAGCTGCAAACATAATGCTAATCAGATGCTCAGTCATCCTAAACAATACACAGTAGACACTAAATATCAAGATGATTGTATAGTTCACATGAATAGAAGCCCTGGAGGTTCCAGGTGTCATTGATGGGACAGCATTGTGAAGCTCCATTACCATATGCTGTAGCTATTGTCATTAGCCTGCTATTTGTCGGTCAAGAGACCCTGACACAGTGAAAGAGAGCACTCATTTATCATAAACATACAACAGTGATTCAGACCCCCACAATAAAACTGTGCAACTCTGCATTAATATCCATTGCTATCAACATTGCTTTTCTCTTTATTCCTGTTTTCTGTTTTTCTCCAAGATATTCTACTTGCTTAAGGTTTTCCCCTGTATATTTTTTTCTATGAGAAGTCTCTGTTTTCCTATCTGATGTCATTCATCTCCACTTTCTATAATGGTGTCAAGGTTAATAGCCTTAGTAATAGTGGTTATCTTGCATATTCTCAAATTCCCAGGATCTACCAACCATGATAATCACTTATTCATCAGAATGCAGCATCTTGTGCAAATACACAGCATTTTAAAATTTAGTAAGCAGGTCCTAAAACACTTTAAAGTTAAAAACATAGTATTGCATCTATATAAATACTTGTCTACCTAAGTCAATGTGAGAAACCGCCTCAGATGGAGGGATGGATAGACAGAACCACCTTCCAGGCAACTTGACTTTGGCTAGTTAATGGTTTCCGACAGCCAGATTCATCAGTGGCTCATCTGTGCTGTTTACACTCTTTAATTGTTTGACAGTTCCTGTTTATGCTGTGTCACTTCCAATCCTCTATGCTTCCATTACAGAGAGGAGCTTTCCTTCAATAAATGAGCATTTGGTGTTTGCCAGTACCCACACTGTTGAATTTTAGCAAGCAAATTGTGGCTGTCCAACTTCCCACCAGCATCACTCTTTAATCCTGGAGCTGAGATGAAGTCAGTCAGTGCTTAAGGCATTGTTTGTGTGAGGATGCACAGTACATGTGTGCATAAATATTTGTGCATATATATTCATTTGTGTGCATGAGGGAGTGACTCATTTTACCTGCAGCCAGTTTTATCAGACATCTCAAAGTGGGAGGCCTGATCGAGCATTAGTAGAACCTTTGAAGTCTGGTATAAATAAGATAGTTAAGGAGACTTGCATGGGCAGTGATCCTGCATCGTTGCACTAAAGAAGCTTGATATATACAGGTCATTGACTTAAGATGACTTATTAGCACACACATGCTGCAGGTAATGGAAGCATAGTTATACAAGCTTGCACTTTGCATGCCATGACTATTCAACCTTCACCATCTCCTATATAACTGAGAACAGTGGACTCAGGGGAGAAATCGAGTGAGCGAGACGGAGCGAGAGCAAAACAGACAGCCAGAGGGTGGTAAGAGAGTTGGTGGAGAGAGTCAGAGAGCGAGAGAGAAAGGGGCCCCTGCAAAGATGAAAGACAATGCAATCAATAAGATATGTAAGATAACAAATAATGCCCTGGGTATCTCATTAATCGTAACATAGGCTTATTATGCTGAGCACAGGTTTATAAAGCTGGGTCACTTTGGCTCTCTTTATTGAAATATCAGCAGAGGTGAGAGGAGGTAAAAGACTACTGAGACTAAAACTTAGTAGTAGCTTCAGCAAAATACATGACAGAAGGTCACCCACTCACCCAAGTGAGGAGCCTGTTGTTTTCTGTTGCGCACAAACATATGGGACCATATTTACACATGGCGCATTTAAGACAGTTTTTATTTTCTGCACATGCTTTGCTCCATGAAAGCTATCCAGAGAAATACACATAAGCCTTAAAAACAATTTGTTGTGGCATATAAGATTGTGTGCGCATTTGTGTGAGTCAGGTTGTGTTATTGTGGACACTGTGATGACACTGGACCCTCTGTCATTCTTCCCTTCAAGCGTAAGAGGAAGAAAATGATAGCTTATCCCTTGATGCCCTTGAAGGCAAGGTGTCTCTACATAGTATATCCATCACAATCAATGCAAGATCATTTATATTAAATGTCTTCTTCTCCTTTTTTAAATTTTTAAAGATGCACCCTAAAATATTCTGCTATGAATGGAGGGTGAATTCAAGCAGAGCAATAAACACTGACTGTTACGTACAACTCGTGCTTTTAATTTACAACCAGAAGCTGAGCATTGGACTGAGAAAGGTAGGCTGGAAGTCAAAATGCCTTGGTCAATTAACCTATGTATTTTCATCTAATCTTTGTTCTCTGGGTGCCTGTAAAGGTGCATGAAAAACCATTAGGAGAGATCACAGTTTACAAAATGCATTCCTGTAATTTCCAAAAATGCAGTGTTTTTTGGACCTGTAACAGATATTTATCAACACTTTAAATAGCAAATTAATAACGGTGAAAAGCTTTTTGTGTAAAATATGGCTTCACGAGATTAGCATGCTTTGCTAACTAGCGCAATGCCTTAATTTTCATTTCATTAAATATGCTGTCATTTCCCAAACAATGGCTGGAAAGAACTCTTTTCATCGTATCACCCCTACACAGTCTGTCTTTAGTACAAATTTTACTTTGATTTCATACACCTGTATCCTAAACCTTAGGGTTGGCTGTAAACATCTCAAGACATGCAGTACGAGTGAGCTTGAATCCTTAAGATGACTGCAGGGATACAGCTCTACATTCACTGTTAGCCTTAAATCAAGGAAGTGAAAATAAAGGCGTGCCAGTGACAAACCATTTGCACGACCCACAATTACAAGGCGCATTCTGCGTGCTGCCTAGAAGCAGCTTAGTGACTACCGGGATGAAATCAGCATGTAGAGTAATGCTGATTCACTCACATCTTATTGCAATTGTCTTTCTCCAGAAATCTTTAAATCTTCACAAATGTCACCCACTACAGTGTGCCAAATGACTTTCCTGTTCACATTAGTCTAACTGAAGACAGAGAAAAATGTTACCTTCATCAGACACTGACGAGTGAGTTCCACAACATTGCCCCCAAATGTATAAGTGTATGTACATATGGAACCTTTTCCATGAATTGGAAATTTTCTAACCCTGAATATTCGTATGACTAATGGCATATTGTTCTCTGAGTTACAAAGATGGATATGGTACAAGCAACACCACTGCATAAATAGCCGAGCTAGATGTGGTACATTAATACACTAACCCCCACATTTTTCTTTTTACACGTGATACGTTGCTGTTGGTTTTAGTAGAGGATTTGCTGCTTGAACTAGCAGATAGTAAGTGCTGTTATATCTTCAGACATAATTGATTGAGATCAGGTCCTTGTCATTTGTGGATTGTCACAACATGGAATGCACGCTGGATTATATGAGGGCTGTTTGCGTTGACCCAGACCTCAGGCAAGTCACAACTCACCAATAAAAATTTTCCTGGCTGATTAATGCAAGAATCATGTCAGTGTATTAGGGCTATTAAGGTGTGAGCATGAGTGTTAAGAGCTATCCAAAAGAGGACAGTCTGGAAAAACTAGTAAAGTCTGGGTGTAGCAGAGGTTTGAATGCGGCTTATGCATACCCACACGGACACACACGAACACTAGATCCAATCTGAATCTAGTCCACCCTACCGTACCATTTCACTGAGCACTGAAATGCTTGAATGAAGATGGATAGGATTTCCTCGAATGTAATCCAAAGGAGACTGCTGGTCATTGCCAGACCCCATCTTGGTTTCAGTGTATGCTGTCACTTTCTCGCCCAGCCAGCTAGCGGTGGGTCGAAATGTGATGGGCTTTATGTGCCCTTGATTGCCTTAGAAAGGGATATTACCAGGGTTGCTGAAAATGAGCCAGACATTCACAGCCATGTCTTTACAGATGTCCAAAGTCAAGGTCTCGGTCACTTTGGCCTCCTGCCTGTCCTCTCTCCGTCTCAGCTGATCAATATGTCATAGAGCAAAGCCCAATCAAAGTGAAATACCCAGGCCACGCCTCCTAATAACATATTTGCAGCCATAAATATAAAGATTAATGATAACAAATGACCAAGCCAGCTTTATGTATGCCCTGACTCTCTCCCA
Source organism: Etroplus canarensis (assembly GCA_015106775.1). Lineage (NCBI taxonomy): Eukaryota > Metazoa > Chordata > Actinopteri > Cichliformes > Cichlidae > Etroplus > Etroplus canarensis. The sequence goes on from VUQH01078524.1 coordinate 34,453, forward strand.
ATGCATGAAATTTCAGGCTAGTCGCTGGTTGTCTTCAGGTTCATTACCTCCACACAGAGGCATGGGAGGTTTCAATCATACCACCCGAAAATATAACCCCCAACCAGCCTCAAAACAGACTCAAACACACACACGCATGCACACACTTACCACCACCTCCTCTCATAATGAAAACATAGGTTAGGCGCACATTAATCAATGCAGACACCAAGTTCTATGAAATCTAAATGGGGTAAACATCCCCTGAGCATTCATTACCATTTTGTGTCAAGCTACAGAAAAGAAGTAAAAAATAAGAGAAGAAATACATTAGTATATTGATTCTGATACCCCCTTTTTATAAATGTAAGCCAATAAATGCATTGCACACAAATGTTGTGATCCCATGCATTATAAACATACTAATGACTTCAGAGCTACACTTTAAAGAAGATAGAGAAGTAAAATACACCATTCAGTTTAAGTCTATAAATACATATTGTGGTATAGCACTGATATAATCTGAATGTAGGTTAGAACCAGATAGTAAATATTGACACAGTAAAATGTAAAGCATGTTGAAAGCGAACCCCATAAAGTAGGAGTTATGATGATGAGTGTAAAGGCAGAATAAGATTGCAAAATTGCAAATTCCTTCAATAATAAACCTGACAACAAATCCTCATCACATTCTAAAATAAATATTAATTTTAATTTAATTTTTCAGACTTTCTTATATACTTATTAATTTCAGAATGTAGAAGGTTAGTACCTATGTATAATAAGGCAGAGTCACAATTCTATCTTTTCCTTTTAAAAGATAGTCCCTAATCTTGATTTTATGCTCTGGCTTTAGGGCAATGCTAAGTCATACTATGACATACAGATATTAGAAATGAAACACTCAAAGCACAGGACTGACCTGAAGGGGTGAGAAAAGAGAAAGGGAATACAAAGAGGGGGGGGCTGACATGTAGAGGCTCTTAGTGCTGTTGGCCTAGAACTGAAGGGCCCTTAGCCAAATAAGAAGGCTAGTCTGAATGGCTTTCATGGGCCTCTGAGGGCCTCAGCAAGCCAGGAGCTGGATGAAAGCAGGCTATGATGTATCCACAGGCTCAGAAGGTCCAGAACATCTGGGGTCTCAAGCAATATCCCATCTTGACTCATCTTTTCTTAAAGAAGAAAAGTGTGTGTCTATGTACATTTGTGTTTGAGACTAATTCTGCTGTGCATCTGCAGTGGGCTATACACAGTGGACAAATTTACTTCTTCTTTCAGGACAAATATACTGTAGTGTGCATGTGGAATGTGTGAGAAGATTCTGATCGTCATTCAGCCCTGGAATTGAATGGAGAAATTCTATTTCATCACTCAAGTAATTCTGCTCTGTTGACACTGGAGATGACACGATCACATCTTAAAAGAGAGATTCAGCCATAAAAATACACATCAGTACAGCACAGAGTAAGCAGTTGTCCATGCTACCTGCAGCCACAATGAGCCTTTGTGAGAGACGTACCAGTTGCCCTTTACTGTGGTGCAAATTACATGCCGAAGTGGCATGTCAGACATGTGTGACTGTTGGCCTATGAATACATAGGCAGTAATCAGCATTGTTTAAACTGCTCATTTGCATATGCATGCATCATTAATTATATGCAAATGAGACGGTGGGGACTGCACTTGTGTGACTTTTCATGTAACCCAATAGTATAGCTGTCAGGGGGAGGTTAGAAAGAGATGCAAAGTCATTAATTTAAAGCAGTCTTTCCATATAGATTCTTGACGAGTAATGAAGAAGTTGTGCAAAAAGTAACTTTTTTCACTGATGTGTGATGTGTTGCATGTTTCTCTTTGACCTAATGGTATACATACAAGGAGCCTATGGAGAAAAATCAATAAGAGACTGTTTTCTGAATACTCTGTTATGGAAAGGCTAATGATAATGTTTCTTTTTTCTTTCAATTATGCATGCAATGCTTAGAATCATGAGTTATAAGTGACAGCTTTGTTTCATTGTGTGAAACAGACATAATATTTTTGGGTTGACTTGGTTTACATTGAGATTTAAGTGCAGCATGGCATAGTGGAGATAGCATCGTGCAAGACATTGTGCATCAGTTCTCTGTAGACAGAATCATGAAAAAGGATGCTCCAGCATTCACAATGGACTGAAATGTCACTGAGACAAGTATTTCCAATGTGAAATCTATGTTCTCACAGAGCTGAAAACTGAAAATACCCCCTATATATCTTATATAAACTATAAGTATGAGTGTCGTCTAACATGCTTTCATTCTTAATAGTTGGTAGAACAGCATATATGCAACAGAGAAGTAAACTTAATAAGTAAAATATAACATCAGTAATATTTTGTGAGAATGGCTCACACATACAATCCTCACACCTACTTCACTGATTCCACTGTCTAATTTCTGCTTTGTAATGAGTTAGTCTGTCAAGGGGAAAGGTGGCCTCAGCAAAAATAGATGAAAATAACACCTTCTGGAGTTTGAGCAGTTGAAGAGAGATCTAATAATGCCACTCCCCTCCCTTTCCTTTGCCATATATCCCTTAGCTGATGTGATGCTTCTGCAGAAGCCCAAGAAGACACACTATGACAGCCATGCTCAGAAAAAGATGGTAACAAGATATGATGCATAACACATGAGAGAAGCTGGGGTGTCATTACAGAGGAATGAGCAGGCTTCATCAAGCACATCACAGACACATTTTGGATGACACCTCTACTTGTGATGCACTTACTTCAGAGAAAAAAAAATCATTTATTACCTTGTTATGTTTATTGAAAATATGCAGATATGTTACACTGCTGTAGTGGACCTGGGGCATAGATGAACTACTGAATTCCCATTTGCTTTACATAAACTTTTGCCATTACTTGAAAATACTTTTTATTTATTTCATTTTCCACAGAATATTGGATATTAGTATGCTGTTGCTGATAGACTATCCCTTTTCACTGCTGTGCTCAGAATAAATTTGATATGCCTGAGTGCCTGCGGTAGACTTTGTTTTGCTTCCAAAAAGTGGTTGTTATAGACTCAATACACATCTAAACTGCACGTATCCCCTTATCTAGTTAGAGAGCATCCCAAAAACTATCACTGCTATGATTGCTTTGGGAAAGAGAAAAGAGTTATGTAAATGAACTATTTAGCAGGACCTTTCAGTGACATGAGCTTGTGGCCAAAACACAAATTCCTTTTAAAGTTAGTGTGCATTATGTGTTCGCAATTTTGAACCTAGGAAATCTCGTTCGCTCTCTCTTTTTTAATTCCCAAAACATTTTTTGGGGGGGAGGGGTGTCTGTGGAGTTTCAAGAAAGACTGTACTGCATTATATTGCATTATATTTTACTTGCTTTCTAACAGAGAAAAACTGTGTTGTGTAGAATCTAGTACATAGAAAATGCCTGTAAATATAGATGATAATGCATTTGTGTCCTTTAAGGGAACTTAAAATAATAAGTTTTGGATAAACTTGTGACTGTTCCCCCAACTGAATGTAAGTAATTACTGTTTGTTACAGAGACTGTGTCCTATGGACCTCTGCATTTACAACCCCAGTTTCAAGAACTGTGAAATATAAGTAAAAACACAATACAATGATTTGCAAATCCCATAAACCAATATTTTTTTTTTTTTTTTAAAACTTTGAAAATACAAAACATGTTGTAAGTGAGACATTTTACTATTTCATGAAAACTACTAGCTCATCTTGAATTTGATGGCAGCAACATGTCTTAAAAATGTTGGGACAGGGCCACATTTACCTCTATGTACCATTTTCTTTTAACAATAGTCCATAAGCATCTGGGAACTGAGGAGACCAGCTGCAGCACCTTTGGGAGAGGAATGTTGTCCCATTATTGCATGACATGGGATTTCTGTTGCTCATGGATCTTCTTTGTTGTATTTTTTGTTTCATGATACACCAAATGTTTTCAGTTGGTGAAAGGTCTGGACTGCAGACAGGCCAGTCCAGCACCTGGTCTCTTCTACTATGAAGCCATGGTGTTATAATGGATGCAGTATGTGGTTTAGCATTGTCTTTCTGAAATAGGCAAGGACTTCTCTCAAAAAGATGTCATCCGGAGGGGAGTATATGTTGTTCTAAAGCCTGTATGTACATTTCAGCACTGATGGTGCTCTTTCAGATGTGCAAGTTGCCAGTACCATAGGCACTAACGTACCCCCATATGATCAGAGGTGCAGGCTTGAGAACTGAACACACCTCTTTAGTCTTGAGGACATGGCATCCACGATTTCCAAAAAGAGGTTCAAATTTCCATTTGTTACACCACAGAATGTTTTTCCATTTTGCCTCTGCCCATTTTCAGTGAGCTCTGTTCTCACAGAAGAAGGTGGCATTTCTGGATCACGTTCACATACGGCTTCTTTGCATTATAGAGTTTTAACCTGCATTTGTGGATGGCACAGAAGACTGTGTTCAAAGACAATGATTTCTGGATGTGTTCTGGGCCCTGTGTGATGATTTTCAGGACAGAATCATGCCTGTTTGCAATGAGGACCTTGCACACAGAGATGTCTCCAGATTCTCAGAATCTTTTGTTGATACTTGTATAGTGCACATGATGGAATATTAAAAGTCTTTGCAATTTTACTTTGAGGAAATTTTTTCTGAAATTTCTCCATAATTTGTAAACACAGTTTCTGACAGATTGCTGAACCTCTGCCCATCTTTTCTTCTGAGAGACTCTGCGTCTCCTAAGGTGCTCTTTTGATACCCAATCACTTTACTACACTATTGCCAATTAATTTTATTTGCTGCGATATGTTTCTCCAGCTGTTTCTTTTTGGTGTCATTTACTTTTCCAGCCCTTTGTTGCTCTTGTCCTAACTTTTTTGAGATGTGTTGCTGCCATCAAATTCAAAATGAGCTAGTGTTTTTCAGGAAATAACAAAATGTCTCACTTTCAACATTTGATGTTTTCTATGTTCTTTTGTGAATAAAATAGCAGTTTATGAGATTTACAAATCATTGCATTGTGTTTTTATTTATATATAACACAGCATCCCAACCTTTTTGGAATTAGAGTTATATAGTTTTTAATGAGATGAGCATATTTTTATTTCCTGTATCCCAGCTCCAATATTACCTTGTTGAAATAATCAGGGCTTTCCAGTAGACTATAGGGATGATGCAGGGAAACAGAAGAGAGAGAAACAGAAATCTGCTGTGCTATTAAAAGTTCTTATAGAGAGTGAGAAAAGGAGGGGGATACTGGTTTCCTCTGCTTGCCTGTTAGCTAATAAAAATGCTTACATACAATGAGAGAAATACACAAGAGCAATCAATATTTTATGCAACAACTCCGGCTGGGCCTGCAGCACTGAAGGGGGAGAAGCCAGGGAGGAGATGAAAAATAGATTGCATTAATCCTGTGCAGTGATTTACAACAATTATGTCATCCACCTGATGGACTGAGAGATTCTGGTCCTCCACCTCTGTTTATGTGTTTATGTAAAAGGAAGACTCAAGTGGCATCCAGGCAAAATTAAAAAGGAAAAATTAAGAAGAGAGGGAGGGGGAGAGGATGAGAAAGTGCCAACTAATGTATATTCAGCAAGACTTTCCTCACCCTCAGCTCAAGCCCCTTCCCCTGTCTCAACCCTGAAGCGCAATAGTGCTCCACTGCACTCGGCACCATGTCACCATCCACATTCTCCTTCTCTGCTCAATGTTCCATGACAACAAGGTGAGACAGACAGCAGAGGTTAGGCCGAACAGCTGCTTCCTGGGTTGGAAATTCCAGGCATTGAGGGCCATCTGTCTATAGGTTCACTGATGTATATGGGAGCCATCTATCAGGCTGCTAGCCCTGCAGCTGCTAGGGCCGTCAAAGCCCAGTCTACCACCCGCCCGCCTGCCTGCTTGCGTGGCTGGCTGGCTGGCTGGCTTCTCCCAGTCTCAACCCCAATACAATGAGAGCTCCTTCTTCACTTTGTGTCACACAGAATGGGCTGATTTGATTAAGTCCTGGGCTCTCATTATGTTAGGTAGGGGTGTAGAATTTCAATGATAATCCATAATGCATGACCAGAGGTTTTGTTGCCATGGTGACATAAATTCAAGGTTACCAGCTCAGACGCATAATTGGGTGCGCATTGAGCGCTGAAGAGGTGCTGTTAAAATTCCCCTCATGAAAGTGGAGCATCAATCATGCTGTCGTAGATTGCAAAGTACTCATAATCAGATGAAATGCTTGGCAGAGAGAAAACGTCACAACAGGACAAGGCTTTCTACTCTGAAAACTAATCTAACATTTCAGAATGGACTGTGAGACAACTTAACATTTTTTTTTTTTATTTTTGCTTTCTTTCAGTATTTCTTTTCTCACTCCTAAGTGCCCCCTCATTGGCATGTTACTGTTTTTTTTTCTTACAGTGCGTTGGTCTCAGTTCATTTGGCCCTTATCTTGCTCTCCCAGGCAGCATTATACCCTCAGTCTGTGTAGCTCCCCCCCAAATGATGGAAATCAATTCTCACAAGAGATCAGGACCTCTATGACAAGCAGAGCCTCCAGCTCGAGGCTCATCAGACCCATTTGAACGGCAGACAAAAGCAAAAGATTTCTGCCCCTTGTGCCTTCTCCTGAAATCCCATTGAAAATCTGCTCATGCCTCCTCCAATCTGCACCACAGTTCTTTTATTGATGCTCCTTTATTTTGGGGGGGAGGGCGGTTCAACAAGGGGATGTGCTCGCTTGGAGGCGTGTGCAGGATGGGCATGGTGTCGGGCCCCTGGATAAAACCTTCTCTTTTTTTCTCTTCCTTTTACTTGTACTTCTAGCATCACTAACAAGGGGGGAAAAATCTAAGAGCTGATGATTGGCTTGAAGCAATTTGTAAGTTGGAAAAAGTTTTCATTTTTTATTTTTTTTTTAAACCAAAGGAAGGATTGTCAGGAATAAAATGAAAAGCATGATTTTTTTCCCTTTTTAGGTCATGTTATTGTAAAACATGATATGTACCAACCGTTATCTCTATCTTGTCTGTCTGTAAGCTGGCAGGTTATACCATTTCAATCATATGAGCGCTATCCTGAAATGCCCCCCATCCATCAGTACATCACCACTATAATTCTCCTATGGTTAATAACCATAAATCAAATGAGATTCATAAACCATTAAGATGGTGCTTATTATCTCTTATACTAGGTAGTTCAGATATTCATGGCCTGGAGGTACGTGCCTTCAGACCAATAATCTGCTCCATCGACGCAATATTTCCCTCTTTTTATCACATGAATTATGCTTTGTGTCATAATTTACCAGAACATTTCTCATCGCAAGAGTGATCCACTGTACTGAATTCATTTTCACTGCTTGCCATCCATCCCACCATGCACTACCTCAGCCCTGTCCAGAGCCACTTGATAGGAAGGAGTTAGAAGTGCAGAATGCAGTACACAGTAAATGTTTTGGATAGTGCAGTGCCCGTCTTTAGGACAAGTACATGAAAAATTGATACAGTTTACTTTAACTCCAATGAAAGTCTACTCTTTTCAAATGGAGGCAACAAATATAAGGGAGTTTCAGCATGCTCGAGCATCAAATTAAGGCCCTACAAGAAGACATCTGTGTATGCCAGTCACAGCTCACCTTCAAAGGCCCCATGTACAACTATAGAAGCCATTTTGTTTGAGAGTACAAAGGAAAGCAGGTTATTAAGAGGAAGGCTTTAAAAATGGAGAGACAGACATTCCTTTTCAAGTCCAATTTTCCCCCGCTACTGTATTTGCTCCCTATCATTCCAATGAACAAGTTGCTTTAAAGAAACTCAACAGGGTTCCTGCTGAAGATTTGAATCAGATTTTTAATGAGCCCCGTCATTCTTGCACTGCTGTCACAGGTGTGGATTTGCTGATGTCGGAGCTCAGTGGGGTTTAACACAGGCTTACCCAGTCAATTAAGGAGTCAGCTATTCACACAGAACAAGCCCCAAAACTATACGCTGTCTAGCTTTGTTTTCTCCCCGTCATTCTCTACTCACTCAAACTCCGAGGCTTGTAGATGACAACAGTGAGGCCTCTCATCCAAGATAAAGCTCTCAAGCTTTAATCGGACAGATATTACTTCACCTCTTTACTCATCGGTTCTATAAACTTACCAGCACAATTCTTTTGATTCCCAGCTGTTTTATGGCCTTTGCTTCACATCTTCCTATTGATCCCTGGATTCTCTATTAATGCAGTGCAACTGTCTAGCTTTATATCTTAACTTTTTGGCCTTTAATAGCAGGATGTTGGTCTATATAATTTGGGGATTTTTTTTAAAGTGCCAAGGATCCCTTCTTTGTATGTGTGTGTGTAAAAGAGAGAGAGAGAGAGAGAGAGAGAGAGAGAGAGAGAGAGAGAGTAGGGGCAGTGTCAGATAAGAAGGAAGCCTGAATTCCCTGTCCTCCACATGAACCCACTGATACTGTCCCATGTGTTGTTGTCATCCACTTGTCACACAGCTGATATGTGGCTTCTATTGAGAACAAACATGTGTTTCAAATGTGTGTCAGTAAATGCTATGCAGAGGCCTGACCTCAAAGTATACTTTATGTGCATGTGACACAGCAATCTGCTCAGTGTTGCATTCTGAATATAAACAATATGCAACTAAATTGACACTGCTTAATGGACTCAAAGCTGCCCATGCAGAAACAAGCTATACCAATACTTGTGCATTTGCAGAATCCAAAGCAAAGAAGGAAATAAGCAGAAATGGAGAAAACAGAGAGAAGGGAATGAGATGTGGGGAACAGAAGGAATGTGTTGGTCAAGCACACAGGGTATTAACAAAGCAGTGTAAAGGCTTGTCACTCTTGGTCACTGCTCTCACTGCTTGGTGACTGGGGAGGAATGTGCTGGTCATTCATGCCCCAGAATAGGCATTGCTCTTTTGCCCTTTCCTCCCTGTGCACCACTATTGTATCAGCAAGAACATTGTTTAAGAGGTCCCTTTGTCCCTTTAGACTTTTGGAGGTCCCTTTTTAGGACATCCACCAAGACCCCCGGTGCAGTCAAGCCATAGCAGTTCCCCTAACAGCTGTCCAGGATCAAGCTGAAGTCACTCTAAGCTGGCTTTCATTTGAGCCAATGCATTACAGATGTTTATCCTATAGAATTAGACTAGTGGGTTGGTGGCTGTGTGGTGAATGATAATGCAGACTTTTATCTGGCTTATTTGGTGCAGTTATACATTTCTGTATTTGGGGTCTTGCTGCAGGTTGAACCCTTGTAAAGATTTCTCTGTTTAGCCCATTTCTAATATGATTTAATTCAGCCCCAGCTTAGGGGCCACAATAAGGCCTTCCCAGTGGTCCACTGACTAGATCTCCAATATGAAAACTCTGGCCTCCCTTTTTTCCAATGTTTACAAGGTCAAGGTTGAGGGGTCAGTGTCTCTGGCTTAGTTAAATTGGCATGCGCTTTTTTGGCAATGGTTTACCAACGTGGTGATGGCTTGATGTTTAGTGTCACTTTTATCGAGGGCAGGAGAATAATATGGGGACAAGCGAAGGATTTAGGGCCAAAGGCAGACAATTGAAGCATCTCAATAGATATTGAACACAGTGGTGGGGATTTGCATAACCTGGTCCAAGGCAGATAGAAAAACATTCTCTTGAAGCTGACAGTCTGGAGGATCATTTGAGTGATTTATGTAGGAAATTGTATTTGCAAAGCAAGGGAGATAATTTAATAAAGCAAGGCCTAGTCCTTATGAACAGAGGGGTCTTTGCTGAAAAATGATATAACCTCCTGTGTGAGGGGATGGCAGATAAAGAAGGCCAATATTTACTATGGATTTGTGCTCCTTTCTATTTCCTGTCTTGGTTTTACTATTATCTCGCTTAGTTTCTTGAAATGAGCAAACATATTATATGCATACATATAAATGTTTAATATATGCAAATGTAACCTGTTTCATTTCCTTTATGCAAATGGTGTATCATTATTATTAGCAAAAATGATGGGAATATCAGTGAATCACAAGGCAGCTTTAACTACAGTGGTGAATAATCACACTATTACAGAGAGGAAAGAAAGCAACAAGAATCCAGATAAGTTTATGTACATCAGGCTCATAACATCAATCCTTGACAGATAATTAGGTCCTTTATTTAAAGCCTTCTCAGTTTGGCAAGGGGCATGTATTCCAGACACATTCCAGAGAGAGTCACATCATGGGAGATGAGTTGAATTGTGGTAAGGATGCTGACCTTTGTTCGTATTGCTGCAAATAAATACATGAAATTGACAGAATCTGCATTAGACTGCTCTGAGCAGGGTGCTTTAAGACCTTGCCTTTATTGCATGTAAAAAAAAAAGTAGTAAAGAGATATATAAATATACAGACTTGTGACAAATTAGAGAAAAATTTTGAACCACTGACCTCTACAGTGAAGGATGGCTGTGGTAGGTTGTGGGCACATTATGCTGGCATGGTTTGGGCCCCTTTGTCCTCTCAGAGGTAAGGGTCACTGCAGTACAAAACTATTCTGAGCTATCACCTTTAACCTACAATGAATCATCGCTGTCCTTACAGGAGTGCTGTCTTCATGGATAACAATTGCTGCAGGGATGGAAGTGATGAACTATATTTAGTCTGTATCTACTGTACCAAAGTAGATAATTTGGTTTTTAGTACAAGCTATAACTGTTATTGTACTTTTACTAAGCATGCTTATGTTGAAGTGTTTTTATTTAATTAAAATTTTAATGCCTTTATTACAGAGTAAAATAAATACCAGAGGGGTCAAGGTGAAATACCGCATGGGTAATAATACCACTGGTGAGACCTATATGGTTTTGAAATGAAACCTGAGATGTTTAATTTAAAACAATTCTCCCCATATTTAAGGAACAGATTCAATTCCAGCAAAGTCCAAGAAAGCCTTATGAGGTATAAGTTTTGTTTGGCCAAAAATGTACAGTTATTGGCTTACAAAGATTCTCCAGCTGACCCTTGCGAGCATGTTGAGCTGAATTAATCAGCTGTAGGCACTAGATTTTAAATCTGTCTATGGTAATAGGCAGTAGCTTTTCTGATGCTCTTTCACAGCTTATTAATGCTAAATTCTTTGGCTTAGCAACACACTAGTTTGCTTGATTAAGTTACATCCATAGCAGTGACACAATGCTACGTGTATCATCTCAGACTTGTTGGAGGTTGTGTAAGAGTGGGAAAGCAACATTTAAATATGATGTAATTTTTCTGGGTATAACACTGGCTGATTACAGTTTTATTGGAGCAGAATTCAGCCAATATAGAGCACGAGACTCACAGAATAATGTTCAGAGAGGTGAGTACAACAACAAGCTCACTGATTGCTGTAACTTGTTGTCCAGAGAATTTAAAAAAGCATTGTGTCACTTAGTAATTTATAGTTTTTTGTGTGTGCACTATATAGTGAATAAAAAATTGTCCAGTTCTCTTTTTATGGAAAACTACAGTATGAGCTGCATCTCTGTTATGTCTTGCTTTAGTTAGTGATAGCTATTTATTCTGCTCTTCATTCAGTGGTTATGTGAGTTATGCTGTGATTTCGTCCTTTTATAGCTAATTCTAGAATGGCAGTCACATATTCACAATTGCTAATCTTTATTTGCATAAGTGGCAAAAAACTTGTCTGCAGAGATGGGATTTACTGTTGTTTTGCACATGTGCTTGATGTGGCTTGCCAAGTGTCTCCATGGTGTAGTGGTTTACACATTAGCCTTAAAAGTGAAAGGTCCCTGGTTTAATTCCAGGTGGGGACACAAGTCCCTCTTACCATGGAGGGTTGTCTCAGGAAGGGCATCTGGTGTAAAACCTCTGCCAAGTTACCAATGTGGATCAATCTGCTGTGGCGCCCCCTTGGGGAGAAAACAAGGGAGCAGCCAAAGGTGCTTGATGTGGCTGATCCAGAGTGTAGTAATGATTCAATACACTTTTTATAACTAATGATGTGCTTTAATTTGTAATATATCATATGATATTCTATATGTTATATCATTAGGCTTTCTTATCACCAAATGATAATAGTTACCCTTTGAGCATTTACGCACACATTAATGGACTTTTCTAAGTAAATTTTTACAAAGGAAACTTTTGCGTTTACTTGAGTGCAGTTTTCTAGTACGTTTTCTATCTCTGTGCATAGAGAACAAGGGGCCATTGAATAGTTTGAGGTGTATGAAAATGATGTGAATTCTGTGCTGTGGCCTTTGTAGTCACCAGATAGCCCAATTAAACACCTGAGGGAGATTTTGTGCTTGTAAGACAGCACTTTCTCCTACAATTATCAAAACAACAAATAAGAGAATATCTTTTGAAAGAGTAGTGTTCTGTTCCTCCAGCAGAGCTTCTGTAACTAATATATTTTCATAAAGTACACAGTTTCACCTCATTAGTGTCTGTGTGAGCTGTTGTCTTACCCTTGCATCAAACCACCAGATGCTTCTTTGCATATGTCCTTCCACAGAGGGCCAATACAAGTATTGAGACAGAGTTGGCCCCAGTAAATGTTGAATGTCAGCAGAGTTAGTCTCTCCCTCTCCTTCTGCAGTAGGTCTGTTAATGTTTAGAGTCAGGAGGCCCACGGGACCCTAAATCCCTTGGACACAAAGAGCCTCTGTTTGCTGGTGTGGTCACATCTGCCCAATGACTCCGTGTGCATATAGGGAGCACTCTATAGGCCATCAGAGGGGCCTGTTGCAAATGCACCACTTCCATAATACTACTCTGTGTGCACTGTGCTGGCCAGTGAGCTTCACATAATGATATTATACCACACACATTAAACTTGCTGTCACATAATCCCATTCTCCCTAAGATACTAGCAGAAAGGTAACATAATCAAAAGCCAAAAGTCTTAAGTACATATTGAAAGTGGCTCATTAGGTCAAAGGCATTAGTGGTTTGCTCATGAAATTGCACTAACAGGACTAAAAATAAGGGATTACACCATAACAATGTCATCGTAGGCATTAAAGGAGTGTCTGCTGATTACTATCTTAAGGAAAAGAAATTCATTTCAACACACCATATTGGTCTTATCATTTTCTGAAAGGCATTTCACCTATTTAAGCCTGGCACACAGAGTCATGGCAAGGAGAATGGTGCACATTTAGTTTGATGTTGTGTCTTTGAATAACAGATGTTTGCTCAGTGGTTTGCATTTGGGGCTCCTTTCTGTGATGAAGGTTCTTAAAGGTGAAATAAAAGCTTAAGAAGTAATGCTTGACTCAATGTCATTTTTTATGAAGCTTTTAAAAAGAAGTACCACAAGGACTTGTTCTTGTTTATAGGGCCTCCTCGACCAGCACAGAAATATAAAGACACCTTTGAAGTGATTACCATTGCTACTAACATGGTAAACAGTGATTAAAAATATAAGCCTTTGAATAGGCCCCAGCCTTGCCAATCAGATAGCGTGATGGCTAGTCAGTGGTGCAATAAATCATTAGGTCTGGCCAGTGGAAACCGGGACCACTGAGTACATGGTTGAGTCGATATGGAGATATCAATGAAAGCCTTTGTTTTGTCCACTGCAGCAAATTAGACACGCTAAAGTGCTGGGTTAATGTACACACTGCAATCTTCTCTGACCTATACAGACTGAATTTAGCACTTGGGATTTCTCATAAAGCAGAAGTTTCATTCCAGTTGGCCACACAAATTGAATGTGGTTGAATGACAGGATGGGTAGAAAGCCCATCAGCTGGAATGAAAATAATCTTTTAAAAAGATAGTAGTGTTGTCATACAGCCAAGAAAATGACAAAGTTAGTATTCAGCACATTTAGAGTGAAATAGCCTCTATTTAACCAGCTATAAACATTGCTCAAAAACATACACAAGAAAAATTTCCAGTTCAGTTGAACTTTGACCTCGTTTATATTGTAAAACCCTGAAACAACAATGGCAGTAAATAACAGTGGCCAGTAAAATGTGCTCTGCCTGCACCGTGCACACTGAAAGCAGTGGCACTCTGGGGACAAAGTGGAGAGGACCTTTCAGGTGGTGACAATGACAGGAGAGGTTGGATGAGGTCAGGGTGGTTTGATACTATCCTTTCGAGGCTTTAATTGCTCATAGAGAGGCTATAGGAGCCTTCTGTGAAAAGAAAGTAATTTATGACTGGCAGGGTGAGGTTACAGGGGCGAACGTTCCCTTAAAAGAGAGGTATGCATGCCTGGGCCCTCTCCTGAGCTCAAGTGCCTCGGAAGATAGCGATTGAGCTACTTGGGAGGTAGACCTGTAGTCTCTTTTTCTTTCTCACTCTCTCATTCTTTCTGTCCTCTCTCTCTAACTCCGCTCGGCTGCTCCCTTGCATGTCCTAGATCAGCTCATCTGGGTGTGCTACGGCAGGATATCAATCTTAATGAAGCTGCCAGGCCAGTGTCGTATCAACTTTAGACTACAGGCCTTGATAAGCATACCAATTCTCTGTAACAATACCCAGGGTAATAACCAGGACAATAAGGTCTCACAAAGGATGGAGTGTGGAGACATCGGAATTTTATGGGTGCTTGTGTGTATGTGTGTGAGAAAGAGAGAGTGATGAAGAGGTCACATAAATTGTCTATCAGTGGATGTGTGCATGGAAAGGATGTTTAAATTGCATGTACATTTATACATTGTTAATGTGCATGATGTAAGCACATTAAAGCAAAGCCACAAATGAGGAGCAGAGCAGCTTATGCAAGTTTTACCCGCACTCCATTAAAAAATGAATTTAAACTTATAAGCTGTATAAGCTACAGGTCACTAAGGGAATTTTCTCCTAATAGGTTTGTCACATCATTATTCAGCTTCCCAGTGATGTCATCCAGATGAGTCAAATGTTGTTGTGTTTACAGTATGGTTATATCTCCACAGCCAGATAGGTCTGGAGTGGGGAATGTGGGCGCCTGCCTGCTGGCTGCTTCTGATTTGGAGGGCGTTGGAGGACAATGTGTGACTCTGTAACTGTTTGTCTGAGTGTTTCTGGGGGGTTTGGTCACATGAGGCCAAGATGAGCGCCCCGTGGTCTTTAATTTATTGTGGTGGGTTTTATGTAGCTGTGACTATCACACACATCAGCGTCATTACTCTGCTTTCATCGGCAGAGCTTCTCTTAGATTGTAATGAGAAGAAAAAAATATGCAAACCACAAGTGTATTTAAAACCGACAGGGTCGGGGGGGGATTTCCATTCTGACTTCCTCACAAGGGCAATCAGAAGACATGTGGTTGGACGTTTGATGTCAGCCTCAAGGAATTTGTTTGCACAAATGGCTCATACACTGACTCCACTCATGTAACTCAGATATGCTGAGCTATCTTGCGTCACCTTCTGCTTGCAAGCTAATCATAGACATTGCTGAAAGTCAGAAAAAAAGGTACTAAATCTGCACCACTGTCCAGAAATAGCCCTGCAAATAATCCTTACTTTTATCTGAAGTGACCATAAAGACACTCTTCTCGGTTTATTGTGACATCATTAAAAAGATAAAATCCACAGAGAACAGCCAGAGGTCAAACAGTAGCTCAAAGAGACTAAGAAATGTGATAATTCCTGTTCATTCATCCTCTTGATGAAGCAACAGGAACTCTTCCAATGAAACATGGTTTTCACATGTAGGGGTTTATGCCACGTCCATTTTTTTAAGTCAGAAGAGCTATTTAAATGAGATTGTGCCAGCCTGCATAATATTTCTACCCCTGAATTTCCACATGCTAAGCATACAGAGGTAACAGCTCACTTGTACAGCTTTGGAGGCTCAAGGAACTTCT
This sequence comes from Etroplus canarensis, assembly GCA_015106775.1. Taxonomy (NCBI): domain Eukaryota; kingdom Metazoa; phylum Chordata; class Actinopteri; order Cichliformes; family Cichlidae; genus Etroplus; species Etroplus canarensis. Next base: position 50,226 of record VUQH01078524.1, read on the forward strand.
TCAAGTGTTTGAGATTGATAAAGAAAAAACAAACGCATCTGTTCAATATGGATGTAAAAACAATTCACACATTTGATATGATCAATGGCAAGATGACTAACACAGGGAGATCATTTTATGTTACACATCCTGAATCTGTGAGATTTCTTAATATAGTCCACTGTGCGGACAGTCTGGCTCAGCTGGACATATGAGATATTTATAGATCCATCTTCCCTGTGGATTGATTGTCTAGTGGGTAGTTCTTTATTGATCCAAGTTTCAGGAAACAAACACACAACAGGTCAGACATCCACACACAACCTGGGAATATGGACACTGTAGAATTATTGTATTAAGCTAGTAGAAGTTGGGGTAGGGGAAATCAGCTGCATATTGATAGGGTGCATTTCATTTAGATGCAGCATGCGATGCTCCTGGGGCTTAAGGGCTGACATTCAAATTAGGGTTTGGAAGCAGAGATTTAAATCTAGATAAATTATAGTCCTGTGAGCAGATGAATGTCCTGCACATGGCTCTTCTCGCTCCTCTTTTGTTCCACTGATGTCTGGGGGGCCATCTTCCACTGCGGGTGCAAGGTGGCACCATGTTGAATTTTAATTTCTCTTGTTTTTAGGCAGCAGACTCCATCACTGTCAATGGCCCAAATAATAACGTTTTATCGGTGCACACAGTGCAGCTTACTGACGCTACTCAGCAATAAAGATGAGGCAGAGACAGACACAGGGGAAGAGAAAGAGAGGCCTCAGTGCCCCCGCTGCTATAATTTAGGGCACTCTTATCCATGCCATCAGCTCAGATTGTAATTCAAGAAGCAACAGTGTGGAGGGCCCAGTCCTTTTTATGCACAGCCATTATAGGAACAGTGAGATGCAGTAGTGGCTTTTAGCACAGGAGATGCCAGACATAGATGGGTCGCCCAAGTGTTTTACAATTGAATGTGCTAAACTACTGCCACCATGCAGCCACACAGGCAGCCAAGGATAGGCCCTGATTCAGGTCTTTCTCTCCCCCTCCTGCTGTCCTCTGCTCTAGACCTCAGTGATGGGCAGAGAGGACTGAGCTGTTATCCCCTCTGGTAATTACCACCATTAAAGCTAATCCTGGTCCAATTCAGGCTGCTTTTGTTTTGAGCTTTATCTCTTCAGTACTGGAGAGTTTCTCCTTTCAGAGCAGCACACAAAGACACAGTTTTTAGAGTTGGTAATTATCTGTTATATCCCCTCTGCTGGGAATAGGATGAAAAAATACTTGGGATGGACAGGAGCATATCTCCTCTCTTTCTTTTTTACTTGCGCAGCATCACTCCATCTTTCCCTACCTCTGTCTACTTTTGCAATCTCCCATGTCTTTCTCCTCCTTTTCACCTTTATTTCATTCATGAGGATAAAAAAGATAATTGTTAAATTCTGTGCTGGATGTTATTGAGAGATTAACGAGATTGAGCGTGAATTTATCAATCTCTGTGACAATACTGCGATAAATGTAATTACAGTCAGTACTTATTAGCATGATGGTAATGCTGGCCTCTAATTTTCCGCTGTAATTGCAGCTCTATTTTTATGAGGTGTTAACTGCTATTAATCACATTGATGATTCAGTAAATGTAGCGCAAAGATTTCCATTCAATTCCATTTCCTCTGACCTATCTCTCAGTAGATCTGTCTCTTATCAAAGGAATTAAAGATCACTGTTACATAAAAGAAGAAAGGGAGCTCTTTCCATGCAGGACTTGTTTTAATGGACTTTTTCATCATTTTCCCCCAAATCAAACTCATGTCATAATTTTCAATTTGCCAGTCTTCATCGCCATGATTTTTTTCTTATCTGTAATGTTATGAGCTGGCAAATTGTCAACTGTCAATGTTAAAATGACACCCTGCAGCTGAAACTAGGCAGAATAACAGTAATACAATGATAAATATGTGTGTGTGATGGAAGGCCTGTTTCCCTAATCAGTGTGGGTAGCAGGATACCATGTTCTGCGTGCCACTTTAATGCCAATAACAGTATTCTACCCATCATACTAGTTAAATATCACAAACTGGTCTTCTGCCCCTATATGAGCTGAATCGCTGCTGGTGCACATCTTTAATAAGCACCATCTGACTACTAGAATCAGCAACAGAGTGGGTGTGATGGGCAGCATGAATCCAAATGCCCTTGTTACATCCAAAGACACACACCATCAGCTTTCTTCCAGCATGTCGTCACTTTGTTTCAAATGCCCACTCACAGCTCATCTTCACTCCAGATGGCGCTTCACTTCCTGGTCCCGGGCCTGCTGTGCTGGGACCTTCTCTGATTGGCCGGCCCACCTGCTTCCCCACTACCTTAGAGATGATTGACAAGTTCCTTCCCCAAACAGAGACCCTTCTGCCACTGACATTCTGCTGTTGAGTGACAGCCCCCATGGTGTTAGTGTCCCCACTGATGATTTTGGGCATGACATCATTAGTTTTTCTCTATCAAACAGCTGTTCCTCATTCAAAATATAGTGTCTGATTCCATACCTAGTTTGAATAATAATGACTGGGCTTTGCATACTTTGCTCAAATCAAAATTGGTTAAAAAATATTACATGTTTGTTGATGAGGTAAAGATAAATACACATAGGTTAACCCTATTGGCTTAAAAACAAATAAATAAATAACAAGGTTAAAGTCACTAGTAGGATATTACACTATGGAACTAAAATTGCTGTGAATTCTACAATCATTAGGCCAAGTCCATTGGCATTAAATACTCTTAAACTGTTAAAAATTAAACATTACAATTTGCAATCTCATAAATTTCTCTGCAAGGACATTCTTTGTAGAAAGGTTAAAATTTTTTGACATTACAGTGTAAAGGGGGTTGTATTTTTCTGGCCAGTCTGTGTATTTACAGCCTGAAGCATAATATACCTGTCAGGTTGTTTTTTCCCCAGTAGAGATGGAATAAGGAAACGTCCCCTGTGCTGACAGCATCGGCTGATGAGGTTGAGTGACGGGAAGAGAAGTAAGTGGTCAGACAATCGGAGGCTGCAGCAGCATGGTCCTCAAGTCTTGGCCAGATGGTAGGCTTCAGGTGAATGTGTGTTGGGGTGTATGGCTCAGGAATCTCAGCAATAGAAGGAAAGCAGACATCAGTCTCTGGATATCTCAGAGGAGCAGTATACACAGGTAGCTAATGGATATGCTGCCTCAGACACCCGCGGGCATCCTCGGGCAATGCACTGGCACGGCACCAGCAGGAATCACACCTGTCATCATTCAGGCCACGGGCAGAGGCAGGCATAAGGAGAGCGTATTTTTTTCTATATTATTCATTATTTGTATTTTTTAGTGGGTGAAAGGAGGCCTGGATACATCTCCATTCCTAAAAGGAGACCAATAATAAATAATTCTTTTTTTCAGCCGTCATCCACTTAGGGCAGACCTGACAGAAACCCTGAAACACAAATGATTCCAATTTGCAGGACGAGCCTCAAGCACTTGGGTTTGTTTTGTAAGCTAACCGAAGCCATTCCAGTCCGTCTAATTATTGAACCCATTTTGACAAGGAGGGACTTTGTTTTATGTTGTTGTCACCTCATTCCAGACAGCTTGTGACCACAAGGCATTTGAATTGTTATGGTGTTAGTGTATGTTTTTTTCACCCCTCTAAATCTGATTATAAAGTATGTTTCCTATTCTGCCCAGATTAACCATCTGGCTGTGGGATGCAGGGAGGGAATCTCTCTGCTTGTTAGTGACTGGCTTTCACAGTTCTTCCTCCGCTAAGCTCAAAGCTCGCTGAGTGACACCGCTGCCCACTCACACAGACAAAAATATCCTGCTAACTGGATGGCATATGTGAGACATTCACCACAGGGTACAGCTCTGTGTGTTTGTGTGTGTGTACAACAGAAAGAAACTGTAGGTGAATGAAAAAGAGGGAGAGGGGAGAGGGAAAATGGACAGAAAAGTGTCTTTTTTCTCTCTTTTAAGGCATAATACCTTGTCAGCTGGGGTGTGGGGGGGAGAGGTGGAATTAACTTACATTTGGAGAAAACTTGGCTGACGGCTTTCTGAGATAAACTGTACCCCCAAGTGAAAGTCCAGGGCATCTTTCCCCCAGAGTTTTATGTGGGAAAGTGTGAATATTTATCCAAACTTGGCGCTGAAAGCTGTAAGCAGTGAGCACATGTGGGAAAGGTGGGCTGAATATGTTGGACAAATTGGACTTTTTCAGCTCTGCCTGCTAAACTCTTCAGCTGGTCTAATTGCACTTGACATGCCTTTACTTATGTGGCTTCCTCGTTGGCTTGGCCTTAACTTGTCTTCACACTCATGCTGTAGTCATTAGACATGTTCATCTTATTGTCCTTCTGTGCTCCTAATAAACACACCCACTTAAAAAAAGTTGTGAGTGAAACATTAGCACTTCTAATCAAAAATAAATTATCTTTTTATTGCAAAGTATCAAGCGCCGATCGTAAGTGTGCAATCTCCTGAAGCTAAGTCAGTTTAAAGTCATAATGAGAAAATGATTTTGCTGTCACTATATTTTGAGTCTTTTTACCCTTTTAAACTGATTTTTCTTCATCATCTTTCCTTGCCAATCAGAAAAATGTCTTTTTACATTTTTAAAGTCCTTTTCAACTGGATTGTGGGAGAAAAAACTTGGCTGACGGCTCTCATAGATAAACGTACCCTGTACTCCCAAGTGAAAGTCCAGGGCATCTTTCCCCCAGAGGCAAATCTGGGCCTGCCTGTTCTTTTCTGGTGTATTAAAAATAAACCATTTCACAGAACACTCACAAAAAAATCATAGCTGTCACATCGTGTGTAAAAAGAAAAGGGAATATTTATGGTCCAGTGATACCTGCAAATAAATCACACTGTCAACACTATGTCAAAAAGGAAGCAGCATATCAACAGGGGGCGCCACACTGTAAATCCTACCTTAAAATACTGTACAGCACACTAAAGTGAGGAAATGCTCCTGGGAGACAGCTGTGTGTTCATTCACTTGCACACCCACGCTCAGACCCTCACACAAGGCATTTGGTGACTGCTAAGAGTTAAAAACAAATCACCTCTCTGACATTTACGCAGGGCTGCTGCTTCTTTTCAGATGCACTGTGGGATATGACAATACCCGCGGCAGGAGAGGCATTGAAAAGACTTCTGGGGAGACAGGAAGCCTCCACTAGCATGGTGCACCTGGACTACCTAAACAACCAGCACAAAAAGACCCACTTGATTGAGTGAATGTGGGAGGACAATGAGCACAATAAAATAAATGGAGTGGTGAAACAATGCCAAATGATGTCACCTGGCAGTCAACTGGACCCCTGCCACAGTGCTGGTTTGGTTGCCCTGCACTGTCTGTTACAAGTCACTTACTAGGTACCTTGTTTATGCTCCAATTTGCCGACTACATTTCCAAATCTAGATTTTTTTTCTTCTTTTTTATGGCCTCAGCTGAAAAGGCACAGTGAGTGAAAAGGCTTTAATTCTTGCTGTTTGGATGGCTTACCAATGCAATTTTTCAAAACACACTTCACAGATACTACTGGTGCCATCAAAGACCCCCAGAGGAACATTAGCATAGAGGAGTGTTTATACTTTGCATTGATAGTCCATTTACTCTGGCAAACATCAAAGAGCAGAAGATCAGCTTTGTTGAATGTCATTTACTGTGGCATGAGATGTTTTTGATGAAACAAGCTGAATAAGGTTATCTCCATGCCTCTTCTCCTCTGAGATGAAACTGCAGAGAAACTGTGCGGGCTGAAGCTACAAAATAACATAATCAAATAAATAGAAAGGAAGTTAATCTTGACATCCTTGGCTGATAAGAAATTAGTTTTGCCCATAAGAAATAAATAGCTCCACATGGGAAAAAGAGCTTAAAATATCCTCCTCTGTACACTAAACTACCGCCATATTGTGGAACAGACTATGTCTTAACAGCATCACTCACTGCCAACATTGACTATCATATGCCAATATGTTACTACCATACTAATCCTTAGCCTATGCAGCTGCTAATCACTGCAGCCACATTCTCAGCACTTTGTTGTTCTGCGTGCAGGTTGACTGATTTGATGAGTATCAGATAGCCTGGGCCTAAGCTTCCTGTGTTGCCTCTCCATTTGGTTCCCATTTAACCTGTCTCACAGCCAATAAAAGACCTAGTCAATTACAACAAACCGGGAACTTCATATGCAGGAAATAGGCCAATTACATTAAACCCAGTGAGCTCCTGAAGCCAGTGAGTTAGGGGTTAAAAGGGAAAAAAAGAAAATATGTAAAGAGGCAGGGAGTCAAGCAGGAATGGGAGCAGTTTTGGGTTTCAATCTGCCAGTTAATCTTCAAACAGCAAGCCGGCAGTGTGCTGGTCACTGATAAAGGCCCTGGTCTGTCATCACACAGCCTCACCTCCAGTCACTCAGCCCTCCTGTCAGGACGTCATCTGGAATCTGGGAAACAGCTAAGGGCAAGGAGAGAAAGGCCACGGAGAGACAGCGGGCGGAGGGGAAGATCTGTTTGTGTGTGCATGGGTGCATGCGTCTGCTCAGCTCCCTGTCTGTGTCTATGTGAGCTTCTCCATCTGTATATAAATGTGCTGTTTTTGCTCACACATGTCTGTGGCACGAACCTTGTCCAGACTTTCATTCCCTTCTTCTTGCCTTTCTGGACATGCACACACTCTCCCATATGCATACACTCAGCTCTGGTCTGAGTCATAAAATGAAATGCTGATTGTGTGATCATGGATAATTGTGTGACGAGAGGCTGTAAAGTCAAAAAAGAGGGTGTATTAGTGTTTTGTTGCTGTGTTTTATGGGAAGGTGTGCTTTTACGTCTGGGGATGGCTGTGCTGAAAGGTGAGAAGGCGAGGTATCAAAGAGCTGACTTTGTTGTTTAAAGGCAGTGCCCCTGAGCTAGACTGCCGCTGAAAGACAATGTTTACTGCCTGCTGATTGACACTGTAAAGGCACCCAGACAACACAGAAGAACTAATTGGATATGCCAAAAAAAGTCACCAGTATTAATGTCTTTAGGAATTCATTATTAATTCTGACATAAGATTATTTAAGTTTTCCACATTTTGGAGAACCTAATTCATTCAGCAAACATTATTTTAAACTTGAATTGCTGCAATAATTATGCCAGTTTATGGTGATGATAAAGAATACAGAACCACATACTCCCAGAGTAATAATACGAAGTAATTTCTTAGTCTAGTAATTGTTACAACGAATAATTATGTTTTTGTATCTTGCTCACAGTAATTTTCCTTTCATAAGTCCTTTAACTGAGTCATTTTCCGTGAGTGCTTATATATGTAGCCTATTTGCATCCAATTGAGATTAGCCTCTTTTCTTTTCTCGATGACCACCGTCATAACATTAATTGTGTGATGCTTGTAGAAGTACCAAGCAGGTATTGGCTGTTCAAACTTCGTAGCATGTACACACGCTTTATACGTAACTAAGGTTGCTCATTAGACAGCGTGCAGTTTTTTAAAAAAGAAAAAAGTTCTGAATTTCTGTCCATTCATTCCCACAGAAACAATTACCTGTAATATATTTTGCTTTAGTTATGCTGTATAATAAATGTGGGTGGATTTCTCTAACAGAGTCCAGTTTTTTCCAAGTCCTCTTTCTGTAGTTCCTAAATCACAGACTGTGATTTGAAATAAGCTCCAAGATTACTCTGAAACCTTGCGTCCAGTTGCATGTCAAAGCATGGCATAACCACACTTCTTTTCATTTCACTGCACTGTGGTATGTCTGTAACACAGAACCACTGTTCATTTTCAGATTAGTTCTCTTTGCAGCCCAGCATTCAATCAGTGCTCTGCGACATCCATTTTTTTCCTCCCTCTGTAAGCTCCTAGATCATTTCCAGGCCCTGCATCCAATAATATTTGGTCGACCATACATACACGCTGGCATAGTGAGGTGAGCCAGTCAGTCAATCTTTCATTAGGCCTGGGGTGAACAGGGTCACACACCACTCCTTCACAGCCCAAGACAAGCTGCCCATCTGCTGTGGGGTTGATGCTTGGAAAGATAATGCCTCATTCTCCTCTTATTTTTCTTCTTCCTTCTTTCTTTCTCTCCCTCCACTGCCCTATATCTGTGTGCCTTTTCCTGTCTATCTATCTACTCCTCTCATCAGGAGGCTACTGTGCAATAGGGCAGAAGCATTGTGTGGGAGGTGATTATGTGTGATCTGCCGACTCAGACTTGACCTTTTTCATGTTATCCCTCAGATTGAAACCAGCACTTGCGGACTCACGTCCTCCCAAGCTTCCACTCTGTTCATGTTACTTTTTAGCTGTTGCTTTAATGTTTCATACATATTTCACAGAGAAGGGATTTCTAACTGTATGCATGCAGTAATTTCCCTGCTTCGGTTGCATTCCATGGCAGGTCTGGTTTTGTGTGTGTGCACAATTTAGAGTCTAATTACAGGTGCGGCTCTTTTAAGTAGACTATAAAATTAATAACTGATCTTAAATTGTAGACATATACAGTGGGGATCCAAATGGTTTGAAAACAGAGAAACATCTGGAAAAGTGTGACTTAATGGAAATAGCTTATTTTAGTTAGCTAATCATATACCATTCAAATAAATTTAACAGCTGTTTTTAAGAGCAGAGCTTAATTTATGTTTATGGTTTGGTTTTTGCTTTGGGTTTGTCTGAAACTGAAAAAGCATCTGCAAGATGGGGGAGACCGAGCCCTCAGAGTTGTTAGCATAATTCAGGTGGTTTGTTCGTTTTTAACTGCAAAATGCATTTTTCTTTGTGCTGAAACACCATCCAAAGCAAATGAGACCAACTTGTGAGCAATTTAGTCTGTTGTCACGTAGAGATGGCGAACATACCTCCCTCTCTCTCTCTTTCCACGAGCTTTGCTGTCGCAGCAGTTGCTGTCAGTTTGAGCGGTGCCTGCCCCCAAATATAATAGGGTTTTCTTGACTGCCTCCCCAGGGATTGACTGGCGGTGAAGAATTCACCATGGCTCATTTGGGGCAGTGCAGGGATGGGCTTCATAAAACTAGCTGCTCCATGTCTCCAGGCAGGTTTGTGGCATTCCAAAGAAGGTGTTAGTTTCACTGATAATACTGTCATGGAAAGACAGCGCTTAGGTTTACTGTGTTGTCCAATGTCTGTGGCTCTGTCTGCACCACATGTCACAAGACTCTAGAATGAGTCACGCATGTTGGTGTAGGCGCTGTACTCTATGTAGATAAAGCCTATAAGAATCATAGTAGACTTCACATACTAATAAATCACTGTCATTGCTATACTGCTTTTGCAATTTTACAATATACTGGTCATTAGAATTGCCAGCAAAACGATATATCAAAGGACTTATGATCAATTAAATGATAGTTTCACTTTTTTCTTATCAAAATAAAACTGATACATGTTAAAGTGGTTGCTGAGTTACTGCTGGCTTTTATCATTCCTTCTGCCCATAGTAGCCAGAGGAAAACTGCACGCTAAAAATTATTTCAGTACTGTGATGGAAGAAAAAATACACAATCTTTATGATGTATAAAGTCTTCCTGTCAGACTCAGGGTTAGGCAGTCTCAGACAGTTTAACTGACTGTCTTTCAAAGTTATTGTTTTAGCACCAAAACTTCATGTTGTTTTCTATACTCCTTGTTTGACTCCCGATTTACCCATTACTTACACTGAAATCACATTGAGAATAGATTCAATGATGCAAATGTGGTTGTGAGCGTTCATAAAGACTGATTTGAAAATGCGATGCAAGATTTTTTGCTTTTTTCAGCAAATTCTTTAAATTATATGCATATACAAATGTGCAGTGTACACCACTGTGCTCATTTCTTATATTTTGCTAGGAAAACAGGAAACAGATGCAAAAAGTTTATTGAAACATGTGCAAACATAAATGGAAGTATTCTAAAGAGCTTGAAAGTCAGTTGTTATGACTGCCTATATACTTCAACACAGCCTAAATGCTCTTAACCAAAATTTCTTGCAATTTCTTTAAGTAGTCTTCAGGAATAGTTTTCCAGGCTTTTTGAAAGACATTCCAAAGCTCTTCTTTGAATGTTGGCTGCCTTTTGTTCTGTTCTTTGTCAAGATGATCCCATACTTCAATAATGTTGAGGTCTGAGCTGTGGGAAGGCCAGGCCATGACTGATAGTGTTCCATTGTGTGTTTTTCTACTCAGGTAGCCTTTTACTGCATTGGCAGTGTGTTTGTGATAACTATCATGCTGAAAAGTAAACTGTAGCCAATCAGTTGCTTTCCAGATGGAATTGCATGGTGGATCGAAATATGTCATAACTTTTCTGCTTTAATAATTCCATTAATTTTTTACAAGCTCCCTGACACCAATGGCTGAAATGCAGCCCCAAATCATGACAGAGCCTCCACTGTGCTTTACAGATGACTGTCACCATGTTGAGACAAAAATACCATTTTATGCCTGTCAAACTGTATTTTTGACATTTTTTAATAAATACAGCTAAAGAAATGGGAACAAATTGTGTTCCCATTTGTTTAACATTTGTTCTTTGCTAAGTTGTCTGTTATGTGTAGATGCGACATGGGTTCATCACTTCTTTTAGCTTAACAAAAGAAAAAAAAATAAAACATTCCTCATAGCATGGTCAGGTATAAGGACTGGACCAAAAATGAGTGAAAGAGCAGTCAATGTCTAAAGAAAAACTGTCAAAAACTTTCCAAAAGCCCCAAGAACTATTGCTCAAGACTGCAAAATATTACTAGAAAGTCTGGCTCCTTGGAAGCAAAACTATAAAAAAAGGGGGTGGCTCGGTACTTTTGCACAGTACTGCATTTAGTCTTTTAAAATCTTAAATATAAATATCAAAAACATGTTATCTGACTTTCTGTTACACAGGAAATAGTTTCCCAGCCTTCCAAGTACACCTCACCTGGTGTGATATTCATCAACAGTGCACTTTCACAAATTCAAACCCACATGTTGAGTCACACAATATGAACCACATACACTTTCATACTCACACTCCTTAACCACAGGCCAGTATCTGTGGTATGAGGGGTTTCTTGTTGCTAGACAGCTGCATGCCTCGGCCTCTTCACAGCGGTCGACTGAGCTGCGAGGAGCTTGACAAAGAAGCTTAAAGTCCTCCCTAAGTCTCCAACCCCTAGGTTGTCTGCATACTCCGAACCCTGCTCTGGAAAAGGCCTGAATGCAAGTTTAGCAGCTATGGTTACACCCCTGCAGACCCCTGCCGCCGCTCTCGCTTGCATTACCATTTTTTCTCTGGGCTGCTTTGGTCTTATAGCCCAGCAACAGGTTCCTCTGGTGCTCTCATCTTATTTCATAACATGATGAAAGAACTGACAGATATACTGCTGCTACAGAGGAACTACAGAGGATGATCATGCACATCTGTGTTTGCTTCAAAGTTTCTAGCAGGCCACGTACAAACAGTGGCACAGTCGTGGTCTTTTACAGTGATTTGAAACTGCATTCTCTTTCGTTGTGTTTTTCTTTTCTGCTTGTTTTGTTTTCATTTGCGGGAATTTTTCTTTTGCGGGGGGGTAAAGCAGCACACTGCAAGCTGTGGTGTATTTTTGTGGTCAGTTACCTACGGTGCTGTGTTTCAAGTGCTTGTCACACAACCTCTGCAGACTCAGACAGACAGAGGACGTAGGTAGATGAGGGTGATTTGACCGTGGAGATATGTAGACCCTTTACATAAATACACAACAAATAAAGGCTGAAAAATGACTTACGCAGGAGAAATTAGAAACTAGTGCATGCATTTTAGTAAATGCATGTGTACTGCATGTGCTCATGTAAGCAGAGGGATGTAATGGTGCATGTGTTCTATACCGGACCAGTTTGTACCTGTGTGTATGTCAATTTAAGTGTGTGCATGTGTGTAGGAGGTGGTATTCAATGTCGGCAGCTGGAAGTACTCAAGCTGCTGCAGAGAGAGAGAGAGAGAGAGAGAGAGAGAGTGAAAGAGAAGAGACGTCTGCACAAGAAAAAGAGGCTAAGAGAGGCACCGGCACAAGCTCCCTCTTTACAGGGGCTGAGCTCTTGCCGAGTGAAAGCCCCTATAGAATGAAAGCAGGGTCATCTCAACGGTGCAGCCACCTTGCACACACAAACACATACTCACTCATATACAAGCTGGAGCAGAACAACACCAGGGCCAGTGTGAGTGCAGTGAGTGCACAGCAGTCCTCCTCAGGAAGCTGGTCTTGTTTAGACTTAGAGCTATGTGCAAAGAATAATAAGGACCAGGACAATGTTGGTGCAGACATGCAACACTCCCTTGTCAGCCTTTTATGTCTGTATGAATCTCCCTCTTCACTCGGACAGATACTCCCATTGTGTGATATTGTAGATGAAAGAGGATTAGGCATACCTATGTTATGGTCAGAACAGAGGCTCCCACCTGGCGATGCCAAAACAGTCAGATGAAAGATCTCGTGGTTTTTGAAAGTCACTGCAGGTATTTTGCCATGCTTCTTCTACAGTTATTCAAGTTCCCATCCTTTCTTTCTCACTCCTTTCAAACTTCACTGTCTTTCCCTCTTTTTTGCTTCTTTTTTCTGGAGAGAGGTAATGAAGGGGAACTGCATTACTTGGCTTAGAAGTGTAAATGCTGTGATTTTCACTGTGAAGTGTTAAAAGTTACAATGCACAGCTGAACTTGTATATATTTAAGCCTTGGCAATGTTACAGCTAGCTCCCCAGTTAAGCCACATGTTTTAATGTTTCAGACTTAACAGCAAAATGAACAGGTGCTTCAGACAAGGTTTCTGGAAATATGCATTTGTATATGTGCTGGGCTCCTCTTCTTTCTGTCACATTAAACAGGTCAGTAAGGATCATGGTCCCCTTTTATTTTCGCTTTTATATAGATCTTTACTGTAATAGACACCTCTAGTTTTGTGTGTTTGTGTGTG
>VUQH01078542.1:0-29968 GCA_015106775.1 Etroplus canarensis
ACTATCCCACTTTTTCTTTGCCAGCCTCTTCCTTTGAATACTTTCCTGTACTTCCTCATTCCACCACCAAGTCTCCTTGTCTTCTTTCCTCTGTCCAGAGGAGACCCCAAATACCTTCTTGGCTGTTTCCCTCACCACCTCAGCTGTACTTTCCCAGTCATCTGGTAACTTGTCACTACCACCCAGAGCCTGTCTCAACTCCTCCTTGAACTCTGCACAACATTCTTCCTTCCTTAACTTCCACCATTTAATCCTTGGCTCTACCTTCACTTGCTTCCTCTTCTTGCTTTCCAAAGTCATCCTACAGACCACCATCCGATGTTGCCTAGCTACATTTTCCCCTGACACCACTTTGCGGTCTCCTGCCTCCTTCAGGTTGCACCTCCTGTATAAAATGAAAGCTGTTAGTTTAACTGAATGGAAAACAATAAATGTATAAACTTTTGAAGATGGATTCCTCCTCACGGAGCTTTTTTCCACTGCCTACCTGCAAACTGCAAGAAGAATGTGTGAGACACTGTTAGGTCCACCAACTTCTGTCCAGCAGGTGGCGATGGTGCGCGTGTAAACTGTCAGAGTCGTAAAAGTCAGAAGAAGAGCCTCTTTCCTCCTCGCTGTTCATCAGTGAAGGCTGGGATTCACTTACACCGCCTGATCAACGCCAGGAGAACATTTCTGCACTCTGCGCTGAAGTTAAAAGGCAGATAAAATGTCGTCTTGGGTGAAGTCACCTGCGGGTACACGGCGGCCATCAGGCAACCCAAACGGAAGGTAAGTTTTATTATTCCCCGTAGCAGTGTTAGCATTAGCGGCTATGTGCTAGGCAGGCGGGACAGCACAAAATGATTGCTGTAAGTTACTTAGATCAAATTTCCTCACATTTTAATTCAAGTGAACGTAAAGCGCTCGATCATAAGCCGGCCCTAACAAACTGCTTCTTGTGCTGTGCAGCGCTCAACCGCTGCGTGTGTTTCGGAGAGCAGCTCCATACCCAACCAGAGAGGAGAGGACCGAAGAGCTCAAGGATGTCCTGGACAGGTATTAGCCTTTGTTCTACACAACTCAAAGTCTCCGCTTCATCATGTCTGTGCAGTCTCTCTGTTGTGGATCAGGGTTTAAACAAATTAGAAGGCAGAGTTGAACGGAATAATGGTTCCACACAAAGTTATGCTGCCATTCTTCCTTCCCAGCGTGAGTTTTCTTTCCTCCTTGAAAGGAAATGACATTAAGCCCCTGTCTCACCATGACGATTTAACAAGCTTATCCCGACGCATGCAAGTTCCCCTTAAACACTGGAACAACGATGTTAAATGGACGTATACATAACATGTATGCTAGCGTACTTACCGGCATTCACACCTTGACGCCCATTTATACCACTCCCCTTAAACGCATCACATATGCAATTATTCGGCAGCTGTGTGGGAAACCTGTTCAGTTCGACTGATCACGTCAAATAAATCTACAAACGCAATATGCATTGGAGGTATGTTTGATATGTTACACATATGTTAAAAACATGTTACTCATAGTTATTAACAGGTTTTGGGTACCTCCATGTATTTCGACATGAGTAACGTGAGTCTCTGATTGCATTAAGTACCTGCAACAGATGGTCCACATATGTGGGCAAAGAGCCATAGGTGGGCAAGCGTCGGAGGTTTTGTGCATGCTCAAAACTTTCCCGCAACCTCGCTGTACTATCTTGTAGATTGGCGTAATTATGCGTGCTCTTAACTACTAGAAAACTCCCCTAGAATGTAATTGATGTACTTGCAATTTTTTTCTACGCTGGCATACGCTTGTTAAATAGTCATGGTGTGACAGGGGCCTTAGATGTGCATCAACTGCAGAAGGCCCACAGTATACTGTAAACAGATCAAAAAGGGGCTGCCCAGCAACATTAGGGTTACATACAAGACTTTCAAATCTCCTTTGACACAGAATTGTCCAAATGCTTTTTACTTCACTTTTTTGGCCAGTACACAATACCAGAAGTTTAGCAGGTGGTACCAATACCAGTAAAGTTACATGTTTTCCAATACCAAATTTTATACCACAGGTAAAATTGTGTATTATCCAGTGTGCTCAAGTATAAACTAAAATGTACCTTCTTTAGCTGCTCCCTTATTTTCTCCTCAAGGGGTCACCACAGCAGATCCCTCCACACTGATAATTTGGCAGAGGTTTTGCACCAGATGCCCTTTCTGACATAACCCTCCATGTTGAGAAGGATTTGTGTCCCCACCTGGATATAAACTCCTTTTCTAAAAACATCTGAACATTACAGAAATGGCTGTTCTGTAAAGAAAAGTGACAGCCATACAGAACAGCCTACAGTACAATTTATGTGCTCGTAGTGCAACAAGTTTGCTTCCAGGCTGTAATGACTCCTATGAATGGCACCATTTTTCATAGTTTTTTGTTTTTTTTTCTCTACCAGTTCAAGGTTTTTGAAAGGAAAACCATTATATAAATGTTGTTGCTATGATCTATAACATTAGTTACATCACATTAACTTAAGCAGTTATACAACAGTAGCTGCTGCAAGCATTTTAGTGTGAGGAACTGATTTCTCAGCAGCATTGCCAGCTTTTTCAAACAATAACACGTTGGATGTTGTTGTTAATATGAATTAAAACCCTGAATTCTTTGATTAGATCTGGATACTGGTCTCTCTTAGGTGTTTTGCTGAAGCTGAAGTGTTTCTGTCCTTGGTCTGTAAAGTATGATCGCATCATTTGCATATTACCTTTTGTGATTTAAATATCACTCCTTGGTCTTCAGCCTCAGACACAGAGTCCTTCATTGCCTGCCTGTCTTTCTTATTAATGGGCCAGGCAGAACTATTCGGGCAGATGCACGAGGCTTTCCACGTGTAGTTTTTGCTATGCCATTTGTAGTTTTTCTGTGTTTGGGGCCATACTCTCTAGCATACAAGAATAGACTAGAACTAGGAACTTGTAGGTGTGTGATGCCCCAGTCCGTTCCAGAAAAATTACAACCTTGGTACTTATGCTGCACCTGGTACTTCCAGTAATGGGAAAATAAAGGTAGTGTTGCATTTTCGGAATTTTGGTACCAAAATGTAATTTAAGTAGTGATTCTGGTAACATCCCTAGTACAGTATCCTTTCATCTATTTTTAATTTGGAAAACACTTTTGAGAGTTAGACCTCATTTACTATGATGTTGAGTTGTTTAAAAAGACACAGCACAAAACAAAATACAAACCACACTTCCAGAAAAGTTGTTATATTTTCCAAAATGCAATAAAAATAAATCTGTAATAATAATTCCGTGAACCTTTATTTAATTGAGAAAAGTACAAAAAGTTTTAATGGTTTAATGGACCAATTTCATTGTGTTATATAAACATAAACAAATTTAGAATTTGATGACTCCAGTGCATGTAATAAAAGTTGGGACAGAGTTAAAATACATGCATACAATATTCAAGTAACAGGGGTTTCAAAGACTCCACATTAAACAGGGAAACTGGTAGCCGTTGAGGTATCATGATTGGGTATTAAAGTAACTTTCGTCAAAGGCTCAGTCTTTGCAAGCAAGCATGGGCCATGGCTCACCACTTGGTGCCAAAATTTGTCAGTTCAAAAGGAACACCAGACTGCAGATAATTAGGTCTTTCATCCACAGCTACAGTGCATAATATTGTGAAAAGATTCTGAAACAGATCTTTTTGTAAAGTGCAAGGTTGGAGACCATTGATGAATGTGTGTGATCTGCAAGCCCTTAAGCAGCATTGCCTGAGAAACCGTCATGCTACTGTGACAAATATAACCATCTGGGCTCAGAAGTACTTTGGAAACCCTTTGTCAATTAATACAGTCTGCTGCTCCCTCCAGAAATGTAACTATAGACTGTATTACACAAGGAGGAAGCGATGCAGAAACATCACTGAGTTCTCTGGGCCTGAACTCATGTCATATGGAGCAAAATACTGTGGAATCATGTGCTGTGGTCAGATGAGTCTAAATTTCCCCTTCTTTTTGAAAAAAAAAATTTTAAAAAATAAAAATGACCATCCAGGTTATCAGTGAAAGTCCGCAATTGTGGTGGTATGGGAGTACATCAGTGCCCACAACATGGCTGAGTCGCCTGTATGTGAAGATACCACTGACTCTGAGGTGTATATTGGAATTTTAAAGACATATTCTGCCGTCAGGGTGACATCTCTTCCTGGGATGTACATGCTTATTTTAGCAGGACAATGCCGAACCTCATTCTCTGTAGGCTACAACAACAACACGGCTTCACACACTGTGTGTTTGTGACTGGCCTGCTTCCAGTCTAGATCTATTTCCTGTTCAGAATGTATGGTATATCATGAAAAGGAGAATCAGACAATTGACAATGGAATGCTGAACTGTTGAAAGTGTGATATCAAGCCAAAATGGAGGATATTTCCACTTGCAAAACTACAACAATTGGGGTCCTCGGTTCTAAAACAAAAAATGTGTTATTAAAAGAAAAAAATGATCTAACATAATGGTAAACATGCCTCTTCTCCAACTTTGGAGTGTGTTGAAGGCCTCAAATTCTAAATTTGTGTATATTTACATGTCATGCAATTTCCCCCCTAGGTTTAATAAAGTATATTGATTCTGATGTTACAGTTATGTATCTCAATAAAACTATTGAATTTTTTCAGTTAAAAGTTTAGGTGAATTAAGATTTTATTGTTATTGTTATTATTATGTTCTGGAAGATGTCCCAAATTTTCTGGAAGTGAAGTAACTGTATTTATATACCAATCTAAGGTAACAGCATTCATGATCATGGGTTTAAATTTACTAAAAGTGACTGGAGCATTCTTTTTTTTTTTTTTAATTGTGTATAGCAACTCTTCCAAGCTTTGTACAAACTTGATTGAGTGTAGTGATAGTTATTGCATCTGGTTTGATATGGCCTGGAACAGCAGTCTAGTATAGAAGTAATGCATGATAGCAGCTTTTCAGTCAAAAGAAATGTGGATGGATAGACAGAAATAGGGCTGAGTGATATGACTAAATTTCATATCATGATATAAGTCATCTCCAGTCACGATATATCTGTAAATTCAATGAACGTATAGTTTGTATAATGACCAAATTACTCTTTTTACATTTTAAATTATATACTCAAACAGTGATACTCATTCATATGTTATTATTTTTCTCCTAATGTTTAATTAAGAATGTAAAATATAAAATAAGAATGGATAAAATATAAAACATTTTTCAAAATTAAATGAATACTGGCCTAACAAATACTGTGTATTTTAGATTGTATAAAATACCAAATGTAAACATTCAACTTTCTAAACTTAAACAATAGCAGAGAATTAAGCCGTGCTGATATTCATGTTTCTGCCTGCATCCATGTGTTGCTGTGCACGATTGCAAATGGTCACCTAAATGATGAGCAGATATTGTTGAAAATGGTATGCGTGTTGCTCTTGCTAGTCGGAACCAGAAAATTGGTTAAACAAGTTCTTTTTTTTCCCTTTTTTTAAATTAAAATACAACGACGGTCACCTGTTGAATCAAAGATGTTATGACTCCAACCTCCACCAACCAGGGCTTCAGGCTCAAAAGTCAGCTGAGCCTCCCTCTGTAATGGGAAGATGTAAACCGGTGATAGAAAGTAGACTAGTAGTTTAGGACACATGGCAGTAGCTGGGAGCAGCATGGTTCTGCACTACTTTGATGTAGAACAGGTGTATGTGTGCTGTGTCAAGAGTAAATTGACATAACCATGCAGTCAAGGCGTTGTGCAACCACATCCTGAACAGGTGTGTGGAGCTTTCCTGGAAGAAAGGAACGCTGCTGCTACTAACGCTACGAATGTTAGGAACCCTCTGCAAACTAATCTGATGTTGTGTGCGCAACATTACACAAGGCGCAAAATGCAACACATTTCAGCAACATTTAAAATACGGTTTGATTATTGCTGTAAGTGATTATTTGTTTCAAGTAGCCAGTGTTTGACCAGCTAGTCAATTAGTGGCCAGGGACATCCCTAGTAAACAGTGTACTTTGTGACCCCGTGAAAAAAATAGACATTTTTATTTCGCCATCTGATACGTATTATCATCTTACACAGCCCTAGACCTAAATCAGAGTAACATATGCCTGTCAAGTCTGTCAGAAAGGGAAGACAACCAACGTTTTCATGTTGTAATAAACCTGTGGGGCAGAGTTGGGAACAACATCACTGAGCTTAAAACAGGAGGAAAACGCATGTTATTTAATCTAGTTGGTCTTTGTTTTGGTGTGTGCCACAATGTTTGTTGGAGCAGCTATTTTGGGAAAGAAAACCTGTGATTTTACAGTTAACCATGACAAACTTAACTATTTCAGAAATTCAGATGTACTTTTATGCCACGGATGTTGTGTTATGTTGATGTAATGTTTCAGTCGGACACCAGGAATGTAATGATTACAGCAGTTGCTTGTGTGTTTAACAAATAAACTGTTAGAGTGCAACTTGAAATTTTGCTTGACTGTCTGAAATCCAAGATCCTTCATGCACCTTGCTGTGGGAGTTGAAAAAGTGCCATGGGATCTCAGTTTCAGAAAATCTATTTTTATGTGTTTATATGATCATCAATCTTATCAAGTTATTATAGAATGACCTAGTGAAGTGGAGGCATAGAAATGCCTCCAATGTTAAACTGATATGATTTTCTCTGCTTCTCTTTTTAAGTTATGAAGAACTGGAACAAATGCAGAACTGCAGTGGAAGTGCAAAGTATGAAGGGTACAAGCAAAAGTCAAATGGTGAGATGTTTTTATGTTCATTAAAACCCACCAAAATGGGTAAACAGGGCAGTCCTGACACACAACTTAAAAAAAAAAATGCTCAGAAATTCTTGATTGCAATTTTATTTAAAAAAAGATCAATAAAATAATGTATAATTAATGAGAATTTTACTATTTCCTGATTCTCTTTTAATTTACCAAAATCACCATTTTCAAACTTCCAGCCAAATCAGAGGGCGGCACTCCAGCAGACAGACGTAAAGCGCTGTATCAGAAGTTCTACAGGCAGGTGCAGGAGGAGAGGAAGCCTGCTGACTGCGTGGTCCTCTCTGTCACCAAAGAGTGCCTGTGAGTACTTGCTTCACAAATCCAAACTATGAAATGCCTAAAAGAAAATTTAGGCAATGTTTTCAAGCAGAATTTGAATTTATACTAAGCTATCGGCTGGATGAGACTGATGTCATTCAGTGGTTCCCATACGGAGACTTTAACTGGGCAGGCTGCAGTTAGGTCTGTAAGTTTTGGGACATGACACATTTTTTTGTAATCTTGCCTCTGTACCACACTGGATTTTAAATCAGTAAAAATGCTATTGAAGTGCAGATTTTCAGCTTTAATTCAAGGGGTTTGACAAAAGAATTACATCAACTGTTTAGGAATTACATTTTAATTTTTATATGTAGGCCCCCATTTTCAGAGGCTCAAGAGTAATGGGCATTTGGCTGACAAACAGTCTCATGGCCAGGTGAGGCTTGTTCGCTCCCTATTTCATTGACAAACTAAGTAGATAAACAGTCTGGAGTTGAACTGCATTTGGGTAGCTGTTCACTGAATCTCATTTCTTACTTTGGGAAACTCTTAGGTTGTGTTTGCAGCATGTTTTGGGTCATTATCCATTAGCATTGTGAAACACTGTCCCATCAGTTTTGCAGCATTTAGCTGAATCTGAGCAGACAGTACCGGTCTGTACACTTAAGAATTCATCCTGCTACTTCTGTTAGTAGTAACGTTGCCATTAAGTAGTAGTAGCCCTGTTTGATTGTCAGTCATACATGTCTATGCCATAACATTGCCTCCACCGTGTTTCACAGATGATACTTTGGATCATGAGCTGTTTCTTTCCTTCTCCATACTTTGCTCTTCCCATCATTCTGATAATAGCTAATCTGTTTCATCTCTCCAGAGAATGTGTTACGAACCTGGTTCGGCTCTTTCAGATGTTTTCTGGTACAGCCTTTATATGTCAAACTACTCTTGATTTAGGATCACTGACAACAGGTCCCTGTTTCTTTGCCTCTGAGAGCTTTATGTCAGACTCTTGCCATTGCCCTTCTTTTTTTTTTTTTAAAGCTAGTTTGAGAGAACATGAATGTTATTCATATACCACACGTCCTTCTAAACCCTTGGAGCTTACTTCACAGATGAAGAAATGCAGTTGAAACAGCAGAAATTAAGTCATTCATTTTTCCACTCACACTTGCACAGAAAGCAGGAACGGCTGTGTTTTTGTCATTTTACAGTTAATAAGGGTCAGGTCTGTAGTGATTTGTGCACATTAAAAATACTATTTAGCGCATCTTTGAAATTTAGTTTTAAAATAGATTGTCTTGAGGTGCCTTAACACATGCACATTTTTTTTTCACCACAGGCTCAAAGTTCTTGAAAGCTGCGCTCAATGTTAATGCTGCACCTTTCACATGCCAAATACAGCTCAAATCACTTCCTCTTTAAAACATTATTTTATAACTGTAAAAAAGAAAGCTGCCATTCTTGCATATCAGTGACATTCTGCATACACAAGGCAAGTGTTAACTGTACATCATAAATAAAAGTACATAGCACCACATGTAAAAAGTGGTAGTCAAAGCACATTAAAAACTTTCACTCCTTATGCACTGCGAAATTGCATCATCTCAAATCAGTTTTCACGAGATACTTCCACACTAAAAGCTGAGTCACAAATAGGGCTTCAGTGCCTGCATTTATGTTAAGCTTGATTTACACTTCTGTATTAAATGGCATCCCCCCATATCCTGTGCTGTAGCCTCACATGCACCAACACAAAAATCTGCGACAATTACGATTTCTTCACTTAGTTGTAATATACTGTGTAAATGTTGCTCGGCACCAAGATAAAGTTTCAGTGAATTAGTGTGTAATGGCCTGTAATTCTGTCTGGCTTTGTCGTAATGCAGTTGCCTTTAATCTACCCTTCATATACTATTTTTTTTATTCCTCTACTGATCTGTGTAAGGACTGAGTCCTTTCTGATATTGCTCTTTTCTGCATTGCGTGAAATTTCAGTAAAAATTCAAACAGCGTTGATTGGAGTTAAAAACACTGAGGTATAGAAGCCCCACACCAGCCAACTACACCTAACAAATGTTTGTGTAATTGCAGAGCAGCATAGACACCACTTGCATAGGTTCATACAGGAGTATAACTCAAGCTTAACTGTAACTGTTAAGACTATCAGGCTAACCACCAGACTAACTTGAAACAAGTGGCCTGATACTTATAAAGTACCTAAGTACAAGCACACATTCATACAGCACTTTTTTCTTTGTCAGTGCTTTGTCTGTCAGTATCCTAAAGACGTTTGAAAGTAATTGTACTATTGACACTGCAGTACTGCTGGTTACATTAAAGGTGATATTAGTGTGCTAGTTAGTTAAAAAAAAACCCTCTGGTATTCAATACCTAAACAGTAAAAGCCATTTGATACTGATAATTAAACTAATGGTTGGTGACCATTTAAAAAAAACAAGTTTGTTACACTACAGTCACAGCCACTTTATTAACTACACCTGTTGAGTTTATTGATGCAAACATCTAATCGGTCATTCACATGGCAGCAACTCAGTGCATTTAGGCATGAAGACGTGGCCAAGGAAAATGTCCTACCCAGTACTAGCACGGTGTACCTAATAAAATGGCAGTGAGCATAACTATGCATAGTGTGTTGACTAATGATTGCTTATCTGCAACTGTATGAAACCCTGCCATTCAACAAAGTGGTCACTAAAACATAACCTTCCAGTTGCTGCTGGAAACATTTAAATTTTTTATTCTTTTGAAAGACTGATCTTTAAATACAAACTGAAACATAAACATCTTACATATCAATAAGACTGAACACACACTGCACTACTAATCACAGTAATGTTATATCCCAAAACCTGTGTTAGCTCCAATCAAAACAATTTTTATGTTGGTAAAGCACATTTTAAATTAAGAAATAACCCTCTGCTCCCCTCTGAGATGTCACTCAGGGCTTCTCCTATATGAGGTGAGTCACTAGTCACTAGAAATGTCAAGTTAACAAAGTGTTTCTCTTCCTCTCAAAGGGATTACCCCAAATCGCTAAGCCAGTGCTTGCAGGAACGTGGCCTGTCAGTGGAAATGCTCTACCTTCAAGCGGAATCGGGCCTGACCCGGGCCCTGCAGGATGTCCGAGCAGAAGGCTCCCCGTTATGTATTCTGGTGGAGCAGACAAACGTAGCTCTGTCCTCCTGCACTGTTATCATATTCTCAGAATCCCTCAAAAGTAAGTTCGTACCCCTCGTATTCCTTCAGACTTGCCCAAACCACCTCAGTTCCTTTATTAGGCTTAGTTCAACGGTCAAAGGCGGTTTACGTTTTGTGTAGATTTCACACAATCTTTGAACACACAATTTTAAAAAAATATTGTAAAACCAAAGAAATAAAATAAATACATAAAAAAGGCTACCATTAAAATACCTGCAAGAAAGGTTACTTAAAGGTACAGTTCTCCACTCAGTTGTTGGAACATGGTTTTTGAGACTGAACCATTTACAATAATTTTAAAAATCACCCCAAATGTATCAGTTCTACACGTTTATTCTGTATACATTATTTGCTGTCTCTCAGCAAACTGTTGGCTAGCACTTGCATACATTTCACATTTCACGACATTACAGACCTTATAACGTGAACCAAGTTCAAAAGAAAACTGATTTATTACAACTTGTCTTTTTTTATGGGTCATCACTTCTATCAGATAATCTAGTAGGTCAAGTCACTCTGTGAAAGTCTTATCAGAACCACTTGTACTTGTGCATCTGTACTGGGAGCGGGATCCCCTTCCATCTGGCAACACAACAACTTTTCTTCCCTTTAGGATCGGATGACAAAGTGCCAGGTAGCCAAAATTGGATCAACAGAATCAGAATCCTGCTTAAATAAGTTGATAAGTGAAGATGGCATTATTGTGACCAAAAACAGTATGGTGAACAGATGCGTAATAGCGCACACATCACAGTTCATATGGTTGAATAGTCTCTTTTAGATAACTCAGGTTGTTTCAGTAGAGCTCTGACATCTAACACTAGGGGACAGGTTTGCAGTGCACAACCCCATGAATGCTCCAGATCACACTGGTAACCTGGTGCACTGCTTTCAGGCTTGGACACTGGAGACTCTTATGGCTCATTTATGGGACTGTACAGATCCTCTGGAGAACCTAGACACAGCTTCTTAGACCATTGTCTACATGTTGTAGCAGTTTACTGCCATGGGGGGCAGTGTCACAATCAACTAGCCTGTGGGCTACTGTTGCTTACCGTTTTTGATTCTTCAGCTAGCTGAGGCAAAGATTGAAGTTGTAACATACAAAGAGCTTAAGTGAAACTGCAAGTAAAACAATGAAAAGTGTCCACTGCAGCCACTGTCTCTGATATTAATGTGTTTTTGGGCTTCTCCCTCTATGTTGGGAACTCCACTGTTGCTCCCTTAGTGTCCCAGCCAGCTTTTCTTTGTTTTAAACAATTGATTTCACTTTCAGGTCTTTGTCTTAACTCAGGTCTTTGCCATTATTGGCTGAAGATCCAATAACAGTGAGCAAGAGTAGCCACAGACCAATTGATTGTGACATTGTCCCTTGGTTACAATAAATGCCTACAACATGTAGATGACGGTCTGCAAAACTGTGTGTAGGCTCTGTGAATTTGCCTTACATGTGTAGGGTTTTTTGTTTTTTTTTGGAGGAGGAGGACTGCAAACCAGCACATCACTGTTGGTTGCATTCCTCTCTGCACTTACTCTACATAGACAAATATTAACACAAACGGACACAACCGCATTACCATAAATCAAGCATTAGACTGAGAACCTCTGTTTGGTCTCTGGGTCTTAGCGGCACAACCAGCTTTTCACTAGGATTGATTCTTGACATGAAGGTCTGACTAGTTCGAAGTTTGATCTCTGCATAAGTTTGCGGTATGATGGTGAAACTGTAACTGCACAAGTAATCAGAACAGATGACCTTGAAGAGGAAATCAGCCACTTTTAAATCAGCTATTGTTTTATATTTTATGGTAGAGTTTTGAAACTTTATGATTTCACCTCATAACTGTGCAGATGTGCAGGTGCACATTTTTCCTAGCTTGAAGCATGTGACTGACTTTCTCAACGGAAGAAATGACCCAAGCTACCGATAAAATAAAACAAGTTGCAATAAAGCAGTCTACTCTATGTGTAATTTTATGCAGTTTACTTTTTTTTATTAGCACACTCACACAACCTCATCCACATAAAACAAATCACAAATGTTCATTATATAAACCAAGACCATCAGTACTGTGCAAAGTGATTTAGATGCTGATGATGCTACTTTGTCACTCACAAAAAAAGCCCTTCAAAATGTGTCCCAACACACATTTAGTCATGTCAATTCACCCAAAATTAAATCTGTTCAGCAAAACCAATTGTCTGTCCAGAGAAACGAATATAAAAAAGAAAAGTTACATTCACAAATCATCATTATTCATTATGCTTTATAAATTCTCATTTAGCACTTATTAATTAGGTAGTTTAAAAATTAAAGTTACGGATAAATGCACATCTTTACACAAAATGCATGTCTCATAGCACCACACTTAAAAAACCAAATCTTACATTCACAAGCATTCCCTACAAAAGTATTAATTTGTCTGCTGAATTTTCTGACCCCAACATTACACAATCAAAATCTCAGTTTGAGCTGAGAGGATGTAAGAACCACACAGATTTTGCTGCCATTTCTGTAGATATTGGCTTGTCTTGTTTCACTTCTTTCTCCTACTTCAGCCTCATGACACCTCATCATTCCCATTCCCTCCTTAGTCCATCGCAACATGCCCAAAGACCAGGCCATGGACTTTGTTCAAGCAGAGCACAAACGTGGACTTGGGAAAGAGCGCCCACCGAGGGACCCTGCAGACATTGCAGCGGAGGCGTCACAGCTGCTTGATGACTTTCTAGATCGGGAAAAGATTGCACGCCATACTGTTCCCTCTGAAACACGACAGCTCCTCATGATGCTAGCTGAGGGTGTGCATCTGTACCCTGAGGAGTTGGAAACCGTCTCAGAGTATGTGCGTTCACGGCAGGACCACATACAAGGTGAAACACTGATTGCACAAGAGTGCTGTGTCAGTATTACTGATAGCAGCATCAGCTTTCTTGTAATGTCTTTTCATTGTCTTTATTTCACACCTCACATGTTTGACTCATTTTTCTTTACTATCCCTCTCTCTCTTTAGCCTCAAACACTGAGGGTGATAGGGGGAACATGTTACCTCCAGGGTTGGGAAAACCACCTCCTTTGCTCCCTACTCCACCTGGGCCCCTGCAGCCTCAGTCTGCATCTTTAGCAGGAGTAGCCATGGGGGACCATGCTGCATCTTCATCTGCACCTCTATTGCCTTCACCTGCACCTCTCTTGCCTTCACCAGGTTTGGACTTGATCAATTTGTGTCTATTTAAACCTTTGAAATTTTAAGGGTTTGGGAGCCACGTACCCTACAAATCTTGATCCTTACAATTAGTTGTAAATTATATTGCCCTCCTGTAAATTATATTTTCATTTAAATCCCTCCTGCCAGGGAGAGTTTAATGAATTCTGCTTGCATAACGTACAAGATACTATTCCATGTTACACTTTCGAGATTGTTCTATTTCTCCCATTTCATACCTGCCTACTGTCGCGTTGTTCTCCATGTTTCTCACATAGTTTAAGACTGTCCCCTGGCAGCCTCCCATTTCGCTGTTTCTCCTGGGAAACTCCCGGAGTTTGTGTGCCCTCATACTTTCTTGAATAATTGGAAAACACGAATTTGTAAACTTTGTGTGTTTAATGTCACACAAGTTGCCAGACTGTATGCAGACACAATCCACACAATATATGCAGTTTCTGTGTATCTATCAGCACAGCCTGGCAACCCCCAACTCGAGGGGCGTGATCTTTAAGCTGACACACCAGCTGGATGCTGAATGAATTAGCGGCTGTCTCAGCTGTTGTTTGACCATTTTGGCTCTGCTTACTGCGAGACGTTAAAAACACATGAGATTGAGCAATGGTGAGCTGTGTGTGAATCTTTGGGTATGTGTAATGGGGACTTTTTGACTTTGGTATCGATGCAAAGGTATTAATTGATTCAGGCTTCCAGAATCAGTAATTCATCTTAATTGAAACATTGTAAAAACACAAACAATGCATGTGTCCAGCCGTAGACAACAAGTTGCAAACATTTTCCTGACAATGATCCGAGCTGGAAAATTTGATGAAAGTCATTTTAAATTGTTGTCTACTGCTGGAAAGATGTGAGGTGAGACGAATGTGTAGGGGCCGTCTGAAAAATGCAACAGTGGAAAAACTGGCATGGTGTTGTGGCATGTAAAGGCTGCCTCATCAGAATCTTTTAACAGACCACTGGTGTCCTTTTTGATTATTTTAATAACTTAATTTTATCCATCCATCCATTTCTTTTCTTCCGCTTATCCTGTTAACCAGTCATGGGGGGCTGGGGCCTATCCAAACTGTCACAGGGCAAACAAAGAGAGGCTCATATTCACACCTATGGTCAGTTTAGAATTGCCGGTTAACCTAACCCCTTGCATGTCTTTTGACTGTGGGCGGAAAGTGGAGAGCCTGGTGAGAACCCACGCAGGCATAGGGAAACATGGGCACTCCACACAGAGGCCTCAGCCAAACCAAAACTCTTTCTGTGAGGTGGTGGTGCTAACCACTGCATCACTGTGCTGCCACAGTTGGTTTTTATTAGGGAAAATATTCATCAACTTCACTGTGTCTTGAGTGGTTTGATAAATATGCTTCACCACTTAGACTGGGGAAAAAGACCTTAACAAAAAAAAAAAAAAAGTTGGACAGGTTTGTCATTTTCAGTTGTTTAACAAGCCCTTTTCTGTCTTTCTATATTTGTATAAACTTTACATCCTGTTTGGGACTAATATATTAAAGTTGTGTGGGGGTCTTCTGACAGGAAAGTTAGTTAGCCATTTAATTTTGTGCTACGTGAGGGAATATCTGGAACCAATTCATATTATTTCTGCATAAAAAAGTCCACAATCATCATGGTTGCAGTGTCTTTATTTATAAAAAGAAAAATGTAAAATTCAGGGTAATTTTCAGGTATTGCTTTCAAACGGTTTTTGTCCTGTAGATTAAATTTTCTCAGTTATTTTTTATCTTCTGATTCAACAAGCAAGTAAACTCTTTAAATGTAAATGTGTCACCTGTTCATGTCAATCATTACTGTATGAAACACATGATTTGAGTAGCTCATATGTTTCAACAAATTTTCCAATTATCTTTAAATCTTTCTGCATATACAAAATGTGCTAAATGTCTGGGTTTTGGGATGAGTTTTAGGAATCATCTCAAATTTTGTTGTGATGCTGACAAAAAAGGCATGCAACATAACTGTAAAATCAGTTAGCAAACAACACTTGTAAACCAAAAAAAGAAAACACCTAGTACCTGACAATTTATTTGATTTTGAGATAAAGTACTTTTATATTGGCCCTGCTGCTTCTCCTTCTTTTAGATAAGTTGCCAAAAGCAGCCCTATGAGGTGCATGGCAGCTGTGGCACAAATTAAGATCTGTTTCAGAAAGACACCAAAGCATTCATTTTTACACATAAATCTTCACATTAACATGAAACTACTCTTGCTAGATGTGGATTGTTTTTCCTTTTATCCTCACTGTCCATTATTGTTTTTCTGTTTTTCCTTTTAGCCGCTCATCCCAAAACAAACCCGCCTCCACTACTCTCCTTGCATCGGCTTCCTGGTCCATCGTTAGGGGCTCCAGTTATTCGAGGTCCCCTGTCCTTACAAATCCCTTATGGTGGGCCTGGTGTGCCTCGTGGACCCCTGCTCCATCCCCCTCCTCCTTTCCACCCAGGCCCCTGGGGCCCCCATGGGACTAGAGCCCCTCCTACTCTAAAGAGTTCTCGCCCTCCACTTCTGGCATCTCCAGGTAGATCACTGACTTTCCTAATCCTCCTAAAATATATTTTTATATAGAAACAATTTTAACTAAAACAATGCTTTATAAAGTCTAATCTAACCTTTATATGTGTACTTTTTTCCCCTCAGGTGCCCTTCTTCCTCGACTGAGTGTCCCCCGACACTAAGAAACTACAGTTATCCACACACACGTACATTATGAAACATGCAGGTTACCAACAGTGTTTGTTAATTTTAGAGCATAAGATCTCTGACTTTGGTGCAGAAATGCTCAGCTCACTGTTTTCTTTTTATCAATTATCCAGATTTAGCTAGAAGGGAATAAAGAAAGTTAATGTCAGGTGTGTCATCTTAGGTGGATTGATGGAGGATTCTGGCTGAAGATTTTAAGTTTTTTCTTCTTTTTTTTTCTAGGTCCCTGTGACATTAGTGCCCTTTTTTTCTTTGTAATTTTTGTACACTTTGCCTCTTAAGAGTCCAAGTTGGTGAAAGTTACAAGCCGCACACCTTAAAGATCAGTTGTGTAGCTTGTTTGGTTTATTGCACAAAAAAATGCACTCATGCAGTAATTACCTGGTCACATGGTGGCAATAGGACTTTATAGTTTTCTGTATATAAATGAAAGTAGCCTACCTGCTCTGTACAGTTTTTCATCATGGTGCTTAAACTTTCTCGGATTTTCTGAAACGAAGCTTTTTAACACACAGACTGAAGGTTTGTTTTTCTGAGCCTTAGTTTTATTCAAATCTAATTTTATTTCCACCACAAACAAAGGTAGTTAGTCTGAAGAACTTGTGGGATGCATGTAAAACCTTCATCATTGACAAAACAAGAATTTTTATAAACACATTTCCTTTAAGTGTTTTTCATGGACATTTCAAGTGGAATTGGTTTGAATTTGAACCAAAGACAAATAATTGTCTCATACAGGGCATTTCAGAAGAAGCATTGCCCCTCTGACTTGAGGGGTGTACTATGAAGGGGGATTAACGTGTTAAAGCTTAAAGTCAGTTTTCAGTGTCATGAATGTGGCTCTCTTAAGCTCGCTAAATCACTGGGGCAACTTATGCCGAACACAGTCTCATTGGGAGCAGGTTATATTCAGAGTTTCAGTTAACAGTCATCTTGGAACACCATGTTTTCACTGAGTCTTTTATTTATAGTATACTTTAAGTGTGATACAGATTCTTCACTGTAGGAATATGTCTTATCTATGCAACCCATTCAGTCATAGCTTACTGATCTCACTAAATGATGCCCATTTGTAAATTTACAGCGGTGCCGGATTGTCACATTCAGCTGGTAATCACTCAAGTGTTTAAATGTTTGATCCTAATCTGCTGTTAAGTCTCTTTCACGAGCTTGGAATTGCAGCTAATTATGCACAAATTAGAAAAGTGATCACATTTGCAGGCTACTAATAAAATTAATTTCACTTTAATCTGGTGATTTTCACATTTCCGTGATTAGGCAGTGAGGGTATCAGAACTGAATGCACCAAGTTCCCTGTAGTGTTTAAATATATCGCATTTAAAATTTTGGAGCTGTGTGGCTGTCAAGTTAAAATAAACCGCAGTAGTGAGTGCTCACTGAACTGTTAAATACACCTGAACTCCAGTTACTATATTTATTTTACTACTGATAAATTCAGTGGGAAAAATGCCTATGAATTCCCAAGATTAGATTTTTCTCAGCATCACTCTCTGCTTTTATTTACAGGAACAGTGTTTTACTGTTAGAATTTGTATGTTCTTAATTATCTCTGGCGCCTGTTCTTCTGATAATGCCTCTGATTGGAGTAGACGGCACTTAATCGATTTCAAGTGAAATGACGCCTAAAACGCCCCCTTTTGTGAGCGCGCACACAGCCTGAAGTAGAACACTCCAGTTAACAAACGAAGCTCATAACCACCATCGTGATACACCTTAACTTCCGATCTGATTTTAGATTTTTGTAAATTTAGCTGATGCAATGAAAACCTGGCTATGTTAAAGTTGTGTTGTAGTACACTCCTCTGGATTTACTCTAAGCTTTGTTATGCAGATTGTACTTGAAAGCACAAAAGGAAGCTTGAAATGTTTTCCCAGCATAAAATGAGAGGAATCTGTATCGGTTCATTATAGATCCGGTGACTGCATGTTGGATCTTGTGGACAGCAGGTGTGGCGTGAATACAGACTGTACAGGAAGGCCCTACAGTAAAATGTTTTGCCAGACTCTTCATTTTGCAGCCTTTGAGCAAAATATCGCAGTTAAAAACAAAATAAAATTAGATTCACTCTTGCTCATCATAATTCAGGGAAAAACACATAGATTTACTCTAGAACAGTTTTCTGCCATAATTTGTGTGGCTCTGTACTGTTGCTTTTGTTCTTTTTAATCTTTTTTTTTCTCTTTAGTAGAATCTAGCATGTTCTTGGTTTTTTGTTAATATTCATTTGGAGTACTAAAACATGGTAATGTGGCATTTATCTTCAGTTTTGGAAAGCCTTCTCCATTGTACTAGAGCCAGGAAAGGCTGATGCCACAAAATGGTCATTCATAAAAACAAACAAACTCACAATTCTGTATTGTAAATACTGTAAAAAGTCCTGTGTATTTTGTTCTTCATATGTTGTAAATATTATCCCACTGTAATCTTTGCTTTCTTTAATGTGCAGCAGGTATAAAGGTGGAGTTCTGATAATATTTTCAAAGAAAGCGTCTATAAATGTTTTAATTTTTTTTTTGAATTTGATGAGAATCTGTTTTTCTCTTGTTAAAAAGTATAAAATATTAAGATTTAAAAATGACATTTTACTGTAAGTACACACAGTTTGTCAATACCAACTGCTGTACTGTTCTGCAGCTCCGAATTATAGACGTTAGGAATTTTGTTAGTTTTATTAACATCAGAGTAAAAATCTTTACAGTTTGATCAGAATATTTAAATGAATAAAAATGAATAAAATCAAATCCTTTGTGTATCCTACTGTCAGCTCTGTATAACAAACATCTGTGACAGCAGCTTTGGGTAGGTCTGTAAAACAGCTCCGTTAAAGTTGAGCTGTGTAAGGAGGACGACTGTAAGCAAACTAACAATTTTCTAGTTCCAGTACAAGTTCTGGTTTGGATAGCGATTTCTGGACTCATTTTGCTTTCCATACTTTCTACTCTGGGAGTCTGCCTGGGCTGCTGTACAGAAGCATGGCTCAAAGCACAAGGCTACAACTTCCAGGCTTTACGGTGGTTACTGCATAATAATGCATAGAAGCAGTCGTCTATATTGTTACTTTTCTGTCATGTTTTTGCATCTTTGTTTGAATGTTCCTTTCACTTTTTAATGTAGGTTTTGACAAAAATCATCCAATATTTAACTCCAATCAGAGATTTAACTTTTGAAGAAGTGGCAGCACTAGGGATGACTGTAGTTTGCCATTAAAGAAGTGAGCAGTAGAAGCATGATACTGGGTAAACCCTGTAGGATAAAGAGTGGTGGGGACCAAGACAAATTTGCAGGAGAATGCAGCTGTACTGAAACCATTACTACTTGGTGTCATTGTTCCTTCTGTGTAAACTGGCTGAGGAACGGTCATCTGGATGGTGGACAGGAGGGGAATTATAAACCATGGAAATTTTGTCCTAAAGAAATTCATCGAGTTGGAAAGTGCAAGCATGTATGAACAGGGTGTTTCAAAAAGATGGACCCAATTTCAATGTGGAATATTTCTTGATAGCAACATGGGACAATTATAAAGTTACAAATGATTAAGTAGGTTATCAAGTTTCATTAATAAACTCTGCCCCTCTCTTTCGTGTGATTAAACATTTCATTCACAATAGTGATTCAAATCGGGTCCATCTTTTTGAAACACCTCATATTTTCTATTTTAAACCTCGATAAGACCAGTTTCAGGCTGAAAGTGCAATGCAGCATGAGAAATGACGGGATGTCAGTCATTTAAGGACCACAAGAATGATAATTCACACTCACTGGCCACTTCATTAGTTACACCTTGCTATTATTTTTACCTTTTGAACTACCACAGCATTTCATGGCACAGATTCATTCACTAGTGACTGCGGAGGGCATCTGCATATGGTTAATTTATTGTTCTGTTCAACAAACCAGTTTGAGATGATTTGAGCATTGTGACATGGCGCAGTATCCTGCTAGAAGCAGCCATTAGCATATGGGTACACTACGGTCATAAAGGGATGGACGTGGCCAGCAGCAATACTCGAGTGTGGCATTTAAATGATGCTCATTTAGTACTAAAAAGCTCAAAGTGTGCCAAGAAAAGTCCTCAACACCATTACACCAGCAACCTGAACTGCTGATATAAGGAAGGATGGCTCCGTACTTTCACGTTTACGCCTTTTTCTGACCCTACTATCTAAATAACAGCAGAAATTGAGACTCATCAGATCAGGAACTGTTTTCCCAATCTCTTCTCGTCCAACTTTGGTCAGCCTGTGCAAACCTCTGTTGCCTGTTCTTACCTGACAGAACCTTGTGGTGTTCTGCTGCTGTAGTCCATCTGTTTCAAGGTTTGATACGTTGTGTGTACAGGGATGTTCTGTGTACCTTGCTTACAAACTGTGGTTATTTTAGTCACTGTCTCCTTCTTATCATCTTGAAGCAGTCCGACTGTTCTGTTCTAACCTCTGGTATCAACGATGCAGTGGCATTTTCTCTTTCTGTGACCATTCTCTGTCAACCTTAAACATGGTTGTGTGGGGAAAATACCAGTTCTGTCCAGCAGTTTCTGAAATTCTCAGACCAGCCTGTTTGACACCAACATCCATGTCACATTTAGAGTCACTTAAATCACCTTTCTCCTCTTCTGATGCTCAGTTTGAACTAAAGCGGGTCATCTTGGCACTGTCAACATGCCTCAGTGCACTGAGTTGGTTGGCTGATTAGAGAGTCACGTTTATGAGGTGTACAGGTATACCTAATAAGGTGGCTGGTGAGTGTATATAACTATGTATGCTGCCCCATGCTGCCTATGTATGCTGCCCCAGCCCACTTGAGTAAACTAAAGCTAACAGAGATTAAAAAAAAATTGAAAAAACACAAGAAAAAAGGAGAGGTCTAATGGAGGAAAATTTGGAAAGACAGATTTTGCATTTTTAATTTGAGCCAGACGAAGACGGGAAGATGTTTATCAAGCCTATGTGTTTGCACTCCCACACAGTGGTCTTCAGAGGTTTAATTATGCAATATTAGAGAAAAGAGCCCCAGGTGTGGCAAGATAAGTAATAGGGTCATCTTAAAAGACAAGATTTTTTAACATTATATACAGTATTTATTTAATCATAGTTTATAACCTTGTAAGGTGAAATAGTCCTTAAAATAAACAGAGGTATTCAGCAAAAAAGTTAAGCTGAATTTTACAGCCCATGTACTATTTCAGAAAACAGAAATTAGACCAGAATACATTATATGTTTGGGGGAAACATGGGTAGGCCTTAATGGGGATTTCATAAACTCTGGGTGTGCATTTTTGGGCTGAAAAACACAAACTGTCTCTTCCCACACCCTGTAATGTAGACTACAAATCGTCTTCGATGAAGTTGCACTTTTTCAGCTCTAGATGGCGACACACACCTGCTCTTTTACGTAATGAACCCAAACAAAACCCATGGAAATTTTAAAAAAGTTTGTACCTGCATGTCCTCAGCATCATCATTTTTCCTGGTCTAAACATTTATTTGCAGAATGCCAAAAATACTCAGCTGGCACTGAAATACAAGTCAGCAATAATGTTATAGAAAGATATTATATGCAAAATATCAATGCATATGTAAAAAAAACATTTTGTATTATAAGACACCAGTGCATGTCATATCAGTGTTGTGTGTTCTTTGTTTTACTCATGTTGAGAGAACAGAAATCGGTTGACAACAACATTCAAAGGTCTCAAGCTACCCTCATTTCTTTATATTTTGCTTCCAGTTTTTTAATAAGTGGTTTTGAACAATAGTTCTCCAGGCTTTCTGAAGATCTTTCACAGTTTTTCTTTGCATATTGGCTGCTTTTTTTTGATCCAGGGTTGTGTCCAATTTTAAATTGTTTTAATTTTTTATATTTAGTCATTTTATTACTAACAGCCTGTCAAAAAAAACTATAATTTGTTCTCATTTCTTTTGTTGCCAAAGATAACACAGTTTGGCAGCCATAAAATAGCAATTTTGCACTAACAAGGTGATTCCCAAAGAGCTGTTAGCTGAAAGCTTGGCATATCGCAGCATGGCATGTAGTTTGTCTTTAAATTTGAGGAAACTGGACAAGCGGAGGACAAAAATAGAAGTGGCAGGCCCAAAAAATCTACAGCAGATGAACAGTATCTGAAATTCATGTCCTTACGAAACTGAAAAAAATCCAGCAAAGACCTGACATAGGACCTGAGAGATATACAATATCTGGCCCTTCAGTTGATTTGGCTGTTCACCAAAGCCTCCTCAGAAATGGTCTCGGTGGAAGGGACAGCCATTTTTAAGAAAGGTTCAGATTCTGGAGTGATAAATGGACCTCAGTGTTACTGAAGCAGAACAGAACAAAAGGTGGCCGACATCCAAAGAATGTCCTTCAAGAAGTCTGGAGAACTATTCCTGATCACTACTTAAAGAAATGACAGAAAACTTGCCTAAGAGAGTTCAGGCTGTGTTGAAAAATAAAATCAAATAAGTCAAATATTGACTTTCATGCTTTTAAGAATTGTGCAAACTGTTTTTCCCTTATGTACTTGTATTTCAAATTATGTTTGCACGTTTCAATAAATCATTGCACCCGTTTCCCTAGCAACATAAAAAGAAATAAGGGGTGGCTTGACACTCTTGCACACTACTGTATGTGATTATTTTTCAACATCATTTTAGCTGATCTACCATCTAGCACATCTACCTTGCATTAATAAGTATTGCAAAGATTAATTTCCATGAATCAGCATATGATATTTTGAAACAGCGTTTTTTTTCTTCCTAGCTTTTCATCTCACTTCTGAGGTCTCATTTTACTATGAGGGCCAGGTTTTAAAATGTAATAAATTTGATAGATGGCTTTTTTCATCCAGGTATGTTTTACCCTGTTATAGAGGTTAAAGTGTTATTGTTTTCTTTGTATATAAAAGCAATTATAAACTTGTATGAAACTTGCTGTATAAGTAAAGTGCATAATGATTATTTTACTGATGACATTACATGTGGGAGTCAAAGAAGCTCTGACTCAAACACAGAGGGGGGATGTGGCTGAATGTGTCTGGTATTCTCATCATGGTGCCTACTCCTTCTCTCCTCCAGCTGTGGGTGCGCTGCTGCGAGGAGCCCATCAACTGAGGAAGTAATGGACAACCGTCTTCACCTCATTACACCAGCCTACACATACAGTCTGATTGGACACTGTGTGTGTTTGAAGACAGCATACTGTTGGTGCTCAAGTAGCTGAAATTCCTATTTCTAGCATCTCACATTGAAGAATTTTATAGAAAAGTCTGCAAGAGAAAATTTTTAAGTGATTTGATTAACTCTGATTGTGCTTGCTATATTGAAGATTTTTTTTATTAACCTCAGATAGTTTTATTTTTATTTTACATTCAAAAACAGATTTGGAGAATTAATATGTTAGGGATACTTTGGATAATCTGTAAAAAAACATGTAATTTTTTAAAAGTGTGGGAGCATTTTGCAAAATGCACAGAAAATTATTTTATTATTGTTACATTAATGCATGAATCACAATAATGTTGCAGATGGTAAAAAGAGAGGGATAATTGTAATCAGTGTATAACTGCTTCAGTTAGAATTACAAGTTTAGCGTTACCCATTATAGATCATAATGTAACCCACTGAGAAAAATATTTAAAGTTCTGCATTTATTAATGTAAGTTTGATATTAATGTTATTATTTTCACGGCTGAATATTATCATGTAATAACTTTGGCGAATATTGGTTAGACTGCTTGTTTGTGACATCTCACTCATCACTAGTTCTAAACCAAAGGGTTATCAGTGCAGAGCAGCAGAGTAAGTGAAGGACTGTCGCAGCAAAAGGAGAGAGCTTCCTGACTCAACAGATTGCACAGAAGTAGTTTTTCTGTAAAAAAGAGCTAACTTGTTGTTGAAGTTAAAAAATTAGCAGATGACGCTGATGAACTTGTCCTCCAAGAGTCTCAAAAGTTGGCAGGAAATGTTGCTTTCTCCCTGAGCAGTTACACTACACTTGTCTCGGTTCTTATGGAGGGGAGAAAACTCACAAAGAGGAACCAGAGGTCCTAATGATGGTGAGCCTCCCAGTTCATTTTAACGAATCTGATCCTCAACAAGGCTGAACAGCTGTCTGTGGTGGTAGGAACGCATTGGTCATCAGATTGGTACACTAACTTAATAGTGCACTCTGATGAATCTTTCACTAGACTAACAAATCTGACTGAACTTTGATTAACTATGACTTGCTGAACAATGACTCACCAAAGCTACCGAGCCAACAGACTTTAAAGGACTACACTGATTTGCACTAAGTAAGGGACTATTTTTTATGTTGTACAAATTTCAGTGTATTACAGAAACACAACCAAAGTTGCAGTTCACTGCCTTGCCTGTGTGTGTGTGTGTGTGTGTGTGTGTGTCTATGTTCATTGCACTCAAACTTAGCTCCTTATGAACCTAGAGTGATGTGTATCCAGGATTGGATTACAGTAAGTCAAATTATCCTTTCATTATCTGACTTTATCCTATAACTTACAGTGAAAAAAATCCATCCATCCATCCATCCATCCATCCATCCATCCATCCATCGAATACTATTTTTCCGGGGTCCATGTCACGGAGGCAGTAGTTCGAGCTGAGAAGCCCAGACTTTCCTCTCCCCAGCTACTTCCTCCAGCTCCTCAAGGAGGACACCAAGGTGTTCCCAAGCCAGCTGGGAGATATAGTCTCTCCAGAATGTCCTGGGTCTGCCCCAAGGTCTCCTCCCAGAGGCACCTGCCCAAAACACCTCAAGTGGGAGGTGTCCAGAAGACATCCTGATCCGATGCCCAAACCTCAGCTGGCTCCTTTTGATGTGGAGGAGCAGCAGCTATACTCTGAGCCTCTCCTGGTTAACTGAGTTTCTCACCCTATCTCTAAGGGTGAGTCAAGCAACCCTATGAAGAAAGCTCATTTCAGTCGCTTGTATTTGGACCCCAGTTCTTTCTGTCATTACCCAAAGTTCATGACCATAAGTGAGGGTAGGAACCTAGAATTACCGGTAAATCAACAGCTGTGCTTAAGAAGCTAGCTCCCTCTCTGCCACGACAGACCATTACAACGTTAACATCACTGCAGATGCTGCTCTGATCCATCTGTCGATTTCCCGCTCCATTCTCCCCTCACTTGTAAATAAGACCCCAAGATACTTGAACTCCTCCACTTGGGGCAGGACCTCGTCTCCAACCCGGAGAGGACAATGAGGTACTCAGGGCGAATCCCATCCACACCTGGGGCCCTGCCACCGAAGAGGTTTTTAACAGCTTCAGCAACCTCAACTCCTGTGATGGGCGAGTCACCGCTTCTACTATGGAAGACATGTCAGTGGGATTGAGGAGATCCTTGAAGTAGTCCTTCCACTGTCCAACAAATCCCCAGTCAAAGTCAGGAGCTTTCCACCTGCATCATACACAGTGTGAACAGGGAGCTACTTTCCCTTTCTGAGTCACCAGACGGTTTGCCAGAATCTCTCTGAGGCTGACCGGAAGACTTGTTACATTGCCTCACCAAACTCCCCCGAAACCCAAGTTTTAGCCTTAGCAACTGCCCTAGCTACACTCCACTTGACCTGCCGGTGCAACTCAGCTACTTCAGGAGTCCCACTAGCTAACCAAGCTTTTTAGGACTCCTTCTTCAGCTTGTTGCGTTTGAATGGCTTGATCAGTGTCTGTATACACTATATGGGCGAAAGTATTGGATTACACCTCTTGATCTTTGAATTTGATTGCTCAGTTCAGTCCCATTGCCACAAGTGTAAAAAATCAAGCACCTAACCATGCAGTCTGCCTTTACAAACATTTGTGAAAGAATGGGTCTTTCTGAAGAGCTCACTCAGTTCCAGTATGTTACTGTAATAGGATGCAACAAGTCAGTTTGTGAAATGTCTTCTTTTCTTGACATTCCATGATCATGGTATTTTTGCAAAGCAGAAGTCTTTAGGAACCACAGCAACTCAACCAAGGAGTGGCTGTCGCTGAATGCTGAGGTGCATAAAAATCGCTAATGCTTTGATAAAACAATAACTGCAGAATTCCAAGCCTCCTCTGTCATCAACATCAGCAGAAAACTGCACCAGGAGCTTCATGTCATGGGCCTCCATGGCCAAGCAGCTACATGCAAGCCTTACATCAAAAAGCAAAATGCCAAGCACAGGATGGATTAGAGTAAAGCATGCAGCCACTGGACTCAGGAGCACTGGAACTCATGCTGATCTATCTGGCAGGGTTGTTTTGTTTGGGGTGGGGGGTGGGGGTGGCCTGTTTCCCTTAGCTCCAGTGAAGGGACATCTTTAAAATGCAGCTTACCAAGACATTTTGGACAAGTGGGAAAATCCTTCAACAAAGTCCATCTTTGTGGGAGAAGTTTGGGCAAGTCCCTTTTCTGTTACACACTGTGTCCCACACAAAGCAAGGTTCATAAAGGCATGGTTGGATAAGTTTGGTGTAAAAGGACTTGACTGGCCTGTACAGGGCCCTGATCTCAACCCCATTCAACACTTTTCCAATGAACTAGAACTGAGATTGCAAGCCAGGCCCTTTTGTCCAACAGCAGCATCTGATCTCACAAATGCTCTTCTGGATGAATGGGCAAAAACACCCACAGGGTTGGGGGGATTCATAAAAGCTGTAATAAAAGCTTCTCTAGATGTAATGTGTAGGGGGCCCAATACTTTCTTCATATAGTATATGTTTGACAGCCATGTTTAACACAATTAAATAAATTGCAATTTTAAAAATAAAATAAATCAAGAAATTAGAAAACACAAGTACTTAAGGTGCTGACAAAAAAATGTTTTTTCAATTTTTCACTAAAATGCGCAGAAATATTTTAGAGCTTAATAGGATATTTGACAGTTGCTCACACACACACCACAACTTCCTCTCCTCTACCTCCCTATCTTTTAGCACAGTCCCTCCTGTTTCCACCGCTGTCATTCTTCGTCCACCTCCCCCTCTCTCAAATCACATCAATTTTTACTTTGTCTTTGTCACCAGGATTTAAGCAGAAAAAACACACAGTAAAAAACTCCTTCAGATTTCCCTCCTCTTCCATGTCTGCACAGTCCACTCCTAACGTTCCTCTTGTGTTTTCCCAATCCCTTGCTGTTCTCTCCCTCCCTTTACCTGTCACCTTCTCTCTCCCCTCCCCACCCATCCAGCCCCGCCTCTTCCACGTTCGTTGCTCCCCACTGGATATCAATCAGAATCTATCACTACCACCTATTCCTGCTGCCTTTGTGTCAGAATTCACAGGAACTTCATCAAATGGGAAACTGTTTCATTGTTACATCGGACCCTCGCTGTGTGTGTCTGTATGTGTGCATGAGAGAGACAAAGAATTAATGGAATGCACACACACCTCCTTACCACCCAGCATCACATGACGGCACCATACACACACGCCCACAACAACCACTTCCCTCCCATCATCACCGTCTCACACACACACACACACACACACACACATATTCATGCATACACACATTAGGGTGTTAATTGTTGTGATAACACCTTCCAATAACAAGGCTCTAATTATCAACATGTTTGGCTGTCGGAGTGTGTATCTGGCACTTGTGTACGGATCATGGGGTGAGCGTGTTTGCATGTGTGCCAGTGTGAGGTGTGGCACCAGGGGAAGAAGGTTTGATGATTTTGAAATATGCTGCCGTTGCAGTAGTGTGCGTGTGTGTCTAAGTGAGGGGGTGTATGCTCCAATGTATGGGTGATGATGTCTCAGTCTCAGTGCACATTTGCATATGACAAGGCATCTTTTGTTGTCTGGTTAATTGCAAATGCTTTATTTATCAAATGATACCATGGCATTGTATTTGTTGAATTCTCAACAGACTCGTATGCTTGTGGAAGTTAGCGGACCTTTCCCACTGACCTGGAGTGCAGGGTTCAAAGAAATGTGCGAACATTTGATGCTACCAAAGATCCTGGAAGGTAAAATGCAAGGTACACATTAAAAGACTTTTAAGAAGTAAAGCTTAATGAGGAACAATATTTGAAATTGGAGCTTGATATGCAATCAATTGGTATCCATAGGCACTGATTTTTTTACAGTCTGTCTTAGGACTGTTGCCTCACAGGAAGAAGATCCTCCAAATCCACCGGCCAGCTGGAGTCCCTTTGTGTGGAGTTTGCATGTTCTACATGTGCTGGTTCTCTATGGGTCATCCCTTCTTCCTCCCACAGTATAAAGACATGTATTGGGGATTCTAAAATGGCTTGAGTGTGAATGCCTGTCTGCCTTCTTGTTTAGGTCCTGCAATAGACTGGCCACCTGTCCAGGGCGTACCTCAGCCCTGGAAGGCTCCAGTCACCTGTGACCACAAACTGGATAAGCAGAAGAAAATGGGTGAATGGATGGAACTTAATGTACTACGGATAGCACCTAAGAACTCCACCTGGGATCTTTTGCTTGCAAGGCAAATATGTAAACCACTATAATATTGAGACTGATGCAGACTGCTCCTGTGTACAATAAAAGCACTTTTTTAAGCCAAACTGCTTTTGAATGAGAATGCTCTATCAATGCATCTAGACTGGCAAAGAAGAGAGCCCCCTAATGGAACCCCTCCAAGACTGCCTACCAGCCCCAAATTGGAGTTGAGTGTGCCATCATCTACCTGCTCAACTGTGTCTATAGTACACTCACACAGAGGCCATCTACAAGAAGGGCCAGAGTTATCTCTATTTTCTGAGACGTCTCAGGTCCTTCAATACATATCAGATGATGCTCAGGATCTTTTATGAGTCCGTGGTAGCCAGTACCATCCTCTACACTGTAGTGTGTTGGGGCAGCAAGCTGAGAGTAGCAGACACCAACAGACTCAACAAACTGATTAGCAAGGCCAGTAAAGTTGTGGGTGTGGAGCTGGACTCTGACAGTAGTGTCAGAGAGGAGGATGCTGTCCAAGTTAAGGACAATGCTGTACAATCCTTCACACCCTCTCCATGACGTGCTGGACAGGCACAGGAGCACGTTCAGCAGCGGACTTATTCCACCACGATGCATTACAGAACACCACAGGAGATCATTTCTACATGTGGACATCAAACTTTCCAACTCCTCACTATGACACCTGGACTACATTTTATTTGCCTCACCTTTTATATACTGTATATAGCATACTCTGACACATTAATGTGATATAACTGATCTTCTTACCTGTCCCCCAGATATATTTAAACTTAATTTTCCAACCCCAGATTTTTATTCACTTTATCTATCTATCTATCTATCTATCTATCTATCTATCTATCTATCTATCTATCTATCTATCTATCTATCTATCTATCTATCTATCTATCTATCTATCTATCTATCTATCTGTCTGTCTGTCTGTCTGTAGGTCAAGATGGGATACACTGCCAGACGTGGTTGAGAATGACCAAGCTAAGATCCTGTGGGACAAACGGATAAAGTGGTGATCGCTAACCAACCGGACATAGTAGTGGTGGACAAGCAGAGGAAGAAGGCCATAGTGATAGATGTAGCAATCCCAAGTGATGGCAAGATCAGAAAGAAGGAACACGAGAAGCTTGAGAAATACCAAGGGCTAAGAGAAGAACTAGAAAAGATGTGGAAGATGTAGGCAACAGTGGTACCCGTGGTAATCGGAATATTTGGGACAGTGACCTCCAAACTGGGAGAGTGGATCCAGCAGATTCCAGGAACGGCATCTAAGATCTCTGTCCAG